>SZWC01001712.1:79406-89838 GCA_023375785.1 Penium margaritaceum | reverse complement strand
TAGAGCTCTTCCTTGTTCTCTCCTAGGACTTAGCCTAGTGCGACGGCCGATCCATGGCTGTCACTCACACAACTCTAACATCCTCAAATCTGCACCGTTTTGAGTGAAACAAGATGCGTTAGAATCGTCTCGTTCTCCTTAATAGGCAGCCTGGTGGACGTGTAGGATGCCTTGGGAGTGATCATGCTTGAGCTCCATGCTAAGGAAGACTCAGGTAGACCCGAGATCCTTCATCTGGTAGAAGGCGTGCAGCAAGTCCTTAACACTCTGGATGGCAGCCGTGTTTGGCGACGCAATGAGGAGATCATTGACGTAGACCACGACAACAGCGAAGGTCTGGCCTCGCGGATCGACGAACAGTTTGGGGTCAGCGGTGCTGCGTTGGAGGTTGCCGCGGAGGAGCATGCTGTTGATCTCCTGGTTCCAGCATTGAGGCGACTGCTTCAGGCCGTAGATGGCCTTCCACAGTCGCGAGACTCTCCAAGTGCCGTCGTCAAAGCTTGGGGGCTGCACCATGTAGAGGTCCTCACCCTCTAGTGAGCCATGGAGAAAAGTGTTGCTCACGTCCATCTGATGCAGCTCCCACCCATGCTGGGGAATCAGGCTGAAGAGAGCCCAGCTAGTGGAGAACCGGCCGACTAGGGCAAAGATCTGGTCGTAATCGACCCCAGGGAATCTGAGCAAACCCCTTGGCTGTGAGGGGGGCCTTGTACTTGTCCAAGGACCCGTCGGGCTTCCACTTGCACCAAAAGACCCACTTGGCCTCGATGGCCTTCCGACCTGGAGGAAGGTCGACGAGGTCGTACACGTGGTGCTGCCGGATAGCAACAACCTCATCGGCGTAGGCAGCATCCCAGAGTACGGCCTCAGGAGACGCTCCAGCCTTACGTAGGGTGGCAAGGTCCTCCGGGCGTGCTGTGGAGCAGACTGAGAGAGCGTGTTTTTTTTTTGGTTTTTAAGATGGTCAAGGCGGACTGAAAGAGCGTGTGCATCTCGAGCTCGAGGTGGGATGCGCGCGAGTGCATCCACGTCAGCATGCCGATGCACGTGATGAAACATGGTGTAGCCCAGTGCGGAACCCGAGTGAAGGTCTACAATGATGGCCGAAGTGGTCAGGCCGAGGGCCTTGGTGCCAGGATCCCAACTCACGACCGTGGGAGTGGAGGAGACACGTGGAGCCACAAGGGGTCGAGGCGCCATGGAGTGTGGTGCGACGATCTGCGCACTCATTGACGACCGGGGTAGGAGGCTGCCGCCTGGGCCACGTGTGTAGCGCGGTAGCGCAGGAGATGGCACTGAGTCCGACTGGCCAACGGAGGCAGGCGCGACTGGGGCTGCTGGCCTTGAGGGGCTAACAGGCGCGACTGGGGCTGCTGAGACGGAGGGGCCAGTGGGCGCGACCGAGGCTGCTAGCCCCGGGGGGTTAGTGGACGCGACTAGGGCTGTCAGCCCGGAGGGGCCAATGGTCATGACCAGGTTGCTGGCCCGGAGGGGCCAGCGGATGCGAGTGGGGCTGCCGGCCCGGAGAGGCCAGCAGGCGCGACTGGGGCTGCTGGCCCGGACGGGCCAGTGGACGGGACAGGATCTGCCGGCCCGGAGGGGTCAGCGGACGCAACTGGGGCTGCTAGCCTGGAGGGGCCAGAGGACGCGATAGGGGCTACCGGCTCAGAGGAACAAAGTGATATGTCACCTGGAAGCGGCAGGACGGAGGACGGAATGACCACTCCCCTACGCAACGGGAGGGACACGAACAAGCTGGAGCGAATGAGGTCGCGGGGAAATATGTCCTCAAAGAAGAGGGCATCGCGGGACTCGACGATGCAGTGTCGGGATGGATCCAAGTAGCAACAGGCCTTGGACTAACGAGAAACACCGAGGAAGGTGCAGGGACGTCCGCCGGGGGCGAGCTTGCCGCCCTGCTACGGGGCGGGCAGCCACACAATGGCCATGCAGCCCCAGACGTGAGCCGGGCAGAGAACGGCGCGCTGACCGCACCAATGCTGGTACAGCGTGGTCTTGCGAGGAAAGGGGTCGTGGGGAATATAGTTCCAGACCAATGTCATGTAGGCCATGGCTTCAAAGTAGAAGCCATCAGAGAGACAAAACTCGACCCGCATGGTATGGACGGCGTCGGCCATGGTACGGTTCCACCGCTCGGAGAAACCGTTTTGGGCGGGCGTGTAGGGCGCGGAGGACACCGCGGGAGGCGAGAAAAGTCCTGGTCTCACCCATGTACTCACCACAGTGATCGGAGCGAAAGCGGCAAAGAGATCTACCACACTCGCGCTCTGCAAGGACAATCCAGTCTTGAATGGCACGGGCAATATCGCTCTTCTGCCAAAGGCAGAAGACTCAACGGTAGCAAGAGTAGTCGTCAGTGAGGATGAGGACATAGCGGCCATGCTCTCCGAAGGACTCGGTGGGGAGAGGACCCATGACATCAGAATGGACGAGGTCGAGAGGGGCGGATGCACGGGAGGAAGACAGAGGGTATGTGGACCGGTGCATCTTGCCCTGAGCGCAATCAATGCACTCTGTGGGGCACGGGAGAGGTAAAGTCTTTGGGTCACGTCCCTTGGCAGGCAGGGTGCGAAGCATGCTATCTACAGCAGCAGAGTGGACGTGGCAAAGGCGACGGCGCAAGAGGCAAGTGTGCTCAGGAGAGAGCTTGCTGGTGACAAACACATGGCCCGTGGCGGCCGACGGGGAGAGGACGGAAGGAGAGGAGGACATACGAGGTACATGCCACAGGTTGCCACGGGCATTGGCGTGCAGGACGACAAGACCGGACGGAAGCAACGACACAGTGCTAACACCATGCGAGTGCACAACATCCATGCTCATGTGGTCAAGGGCAGTAACGGACAGAAGGCTGAGCTCAAGACCTGGGACGAAGAGGACATCGATCGGAAAAACATCACTGGCCGGACCACGGAAACGAACGGCGCCGACGCCGTGGACAGGCAACACCTCTCCAAAGCCCGTCCGGATACTAGAGACATCGCCAACAGGACCGAGCATACTAAAGGTCTCACGAGAGGCCGTCATGTGATGCGTGGCCCCATAGTCGATGATCCAGGTCTCAGTAGGGTCCTAGACTAGAGTCGACAGACTAGGAAACGGGACACCATCGCAGCTTAGTCTCAGTCATGCAAGGCAGAGCAGGAGAGCAGGAGGTGACACAACTCGCACTTCCCTTTTGGGGGAGGACGAGGCAGGCCGAGCTGGAGCGTGATGAACCGCTCCAACTGACGCTCACGCGAGGATGGCTCGGGAGTGTAGACCGAGTGCGGAGTGATGGCACCGGAGCCCAGGTAGGAGGAGGACTGAGTTAATGAAGGGAACGGAGGCGTCGACTGCTACGAATGGTGCTGCTGCGAACCTGGCGTTGACGGGATTGCTGGTGTTGTTCGAGTGGTATAGCTGTTGGACGGTGTCGAGGCCTCAGGGCGGGCGACAGCTACTGTGGTAGAGGCGAGACGGCGCTCCCGCTGGCGATGCATGGTGGCGATGACGCGCGCCTCGTCCATCGGTAGAGGGCATGTGTACCACCCGTGCCCGGGCTAGCCACAGTTGTGGCAGACCGAGTCACTACCGGTGGACCCCGTCGACGGTTGCTGCTGCTACTACTGTTGTTGACCCTTGCCCTTCTTGCTCGGACGCTTCTTCTTCCCCGGCGACAAGGAGCTGGTGAAGGTAGCTGCGGCGGGCGAAGCAACGGTTACAATGGCGACGGCAGGGGAGGCGAGAGCCTCCGTGCGCTGGAGTCGGGAATCCAGACGAGCTTCCTCAATCCGGAGGAAGAGCTCATATGCCCAAGGCATGAGGGTGCCTTGGGCCGCCATGGTGGAGAGTACGTCCTGGGAATAGTGCACAAAGACATCCGCGTACGCGTCGGTGGCACCCCGCTTGATGGTGAGGAGCGCGGCCAGAGAGGGTGGAGCAGAGGTGCTAAGGCGACGAAGGATGTCCTCCGCCCGCTGCCAGTAGGCGGTGACCGTCTCGGTCACCACCATGTGCAGGGAGTTGAACTCCCGTAGTAGACAGCTGGTCTCAGCCTCCCTGGACAGACGATGGGGACGAGTGAGGACGTGCCACGCGGCTGCAGGGTCTGGGGTTGTGCCAACAGTGAAGTCGTCGAGAAAAATCTCTATGGCCAGGCGAGAAGCCGGAGGGGTGACGGGGACGAGGGCACGTATAGCGTGTCTTGCGTCATACAACTGGTCGGTCTGAGTGGAGTCGTATGGGAGGGTGTAGTATGCCCACAAACCCTCACCTTCTGCCCAGATGCAGAAGCTGAGCTGCTCATCGGCCTCAAGCGGCGGGGGTGCCGTCTCAATGTCCTGCCTGTGGCCGACGCCCAGAGTGGGGCCAAGGACGGAGGTCACCGTTTGCCGCTGGCGCTGAGTCTACTACTACGCCACGTAATGCGTGGCAGCGGACACAGTGGGGCTGGCGTGCCCAGGAGGAATGAATGGTGGCAGCGCACTGGTGGCAGTCTGGGAGGCCAATGGCTGCAGTGCTGCAAGGTGCTGCGTCAAGGCAGTGAGCTATTGCTGAATGACGGCCAGGGGGTCAGGGTTGCCGCCAACGACGCCAAAGGGCTGCTGCTGCTGCTGCTGCACCTGCTGCAGGAAAGGGGGCCTAGGGGTGCCCCCAACAGAGGACCCCTCCCCAGGAGGGTTGTTAGCCATAGTGGGTTTTGGTGCCCCTTTTCCTTTGTTTTTTTTTTTCTTTTGTGTGCTGTTGATGTCAACAATGAGGTCAGCCTAGAATGGCTGACGTCAACAGATATTGTGTCATGCGCAGAGCTACTACTGTGGAGTTTCTTCCCTTCACTTCTCCTTTTTTTCTTTCTTTTGTGTTGATGACATCAGCAATGATGTCAGTAGTGACATCAGCGGACGGCCACTGACGTCAACACCAGTCGTTGATGGAGCCGCTGCTGCGTGGCTGTAGCCGCTGCTGCTACTGATGTGACTGCTGGAGCTGTCGCTATTGCCACTGGTGCTGCTGCTGTTGCTGCTACAACAGCTACTACGGCTGATGCTGCTGCTACGGTTGGTGCGGCTATGGTGGCTACAGCTGCTGCAAATGCTACTGGTGCGCTGTTACTGCTGCTGTTGCTACTGCTGTTGTTGCTGCTGCTGCTGTTGCTACTGCTGCTGTTGCTGCAGTGGCAGCCGCAACTGTTGCTGCTGCTGCTGCTACCAAGCTATTGCGTGCTGCTGCGGCTGGTGTGGCTACTACAATGGTTGTGGCGGTGGCGGCAGCCGCGGCAACGCTGCTGGAGGGGTGGGGGATTTTTTCTCCATCTTTTTTTTCCTTTCGCTCGTCACAACAAGCTCACTGCTCGTTGCGAGCGACGAGCCGCGAGCAGCGAGCTCGCTCATCGCTGCTCCCTGCTCGCTGCTCGCCGCGAGCAGCGAGCTCGCTGCCAGCAGCTCGCTGCTTGCTGCGAGCAGAAAGCTGCGGGCAGCTGCGGCTGCTACTGCTGCTGGCTGCCGCTGCAACCGCTGCTACTAGCTGCTGCTGGCCGCTGACGGCTACTTCTTGCTGCTGTTGTTTCTCCCCTCGGCTGCTGTTGCTGCTACTCGCTGCAACTGCTGATGGCTGTTGCCGCTATTGTTGTGAGTTGCTGCTGCTACAAGCTGGTGCGAGCTGCCGCAGCTACCGACAACTGCTGCGTGCAGCTATTGTTGGCTGCTGCTGCCACTGCTCACTGCAACTGGAAGCTGCTGCTGTTGCTACGGGCTGCTGCTGCCACTGCTCGCTGCTGTTGCTAGCTGTTGTTGCTGTTGTAGGCTGTTGCATCCAACCACTCCACCTGGATGACGTCGCCGCGTGCGTCGTCTCCCCCGCTTTTTTTTCTTTTGTGTGCTGTTGATGTCAGCAGTGACGTCAGCCTAGAATGGCTGACGTCAGCAAATGCTACTGTGTTATGTGCAGAGCTGCTACTGTGGAGTTTCTTCCCTTCACTTCCCCTTTTTTTTCTTTTTTTTCTTTTTTTTTCTTGATGACATCAGTAATGACGTCAGTGGACGGCCACTGACGTCAGTAGCGTTCGTTGATGGAGCCGCTGCTGCGCGGCTCTAGGCGCTGCTGCTGCTGCTATGGCTGCTGGTGCTGTCGTTGTTGCCGCCGCTGCTGCTGCTGCAACAGCTACTACGACTGTTGTTGCTGCTACGGTTGGTGCAGCTGTGGCGGCTGCAGTTGCTGCAGATGCTGCTTTTGCAGCTGCTGCTGTTGCTGTTGCAGCTGGGGTGGCAGCTGCTGCTGTTGCTGCTGCTGCTGCAAAGCTGTTGCGTGCTGCTGCTGCAAAGCTGTTGCGTGCTGCTGCGGCTGGTGCGGCTGCTGCAATGGCTGTGGCGGTGGCGGCAGCCGTGGCAATGCTGCTGGCGGGGTGGGGGATTTTCTCTCCATCGTTTTTTTTCCCTTTCACCCGTCACAATGAGCTCACCGCTCGCTGCGAGCGTCGAATCGCGAGTAGCGAGCTCACTGCTCGCTGCTCACTGCGAGCAGCGAGCTCGCTGCCAGCAGCTCGCTGCTCGCTGCGAGCAGATTGCTGCGGGCAGTTGCGGCTGCTGCTGCTGCTGGTTGCCGCTGCAGCCGCTGCTACTAGCTGCTGCTTGCCGCTGCCAGCTGCTACTTGCTGCTGTTGCTGCTCCCCCCCGATGCTGCTGCTGCTCACTGTTGCTGCTGCTGCTCGCTGCTGCTGCTGCTAGCTGTTGTCGCTACTGTTGCGGGTTGCTGCTACTACGAGCTGCTGCGGGCTGCTACTACTGTCGCCAGCTACTGTGCGCAGCTGTTGTTGGCTACTACTGCCACTGCTCGCTGCTGCTGCAAGCTTCTGCTGCTCCTGCTGCTGCAACCTATTACTGCTGCTGCGGGCTGCTGCTGCGGGCTGCTGCTGCTGCTGCCACTGCTCGCTACTGCGGCTAGTTGTTGCTGCTGCTGCAGGCTGCTACTTCCAGCCACTCCACCTGGATGACGTCGCCGCGTGCGTCGTCTTCAGCAAGCGCCTGATGTGGTCTGCCGCTCACCTCCTCGTGTCAAGCGTGGGGGTCAGTGCTGCCAGAAAAAATCTGGCAGTATTTCCCCCTCCCAATGGCTGTGGGGAAAAGTGACGCCGCTACCAGGCGAGTCAATGCTGCCGGAAAAATTCATTCAGTATTTCCCCTGCACTGGCGCGTATGGAGGCCCGCCGACATTGTCTTGTACCTGTACGTCAGTCTTCTGCTGTTGCTGCTACGCTCTGGCTCTGATACGAAGAAGGAAACGCTAGGCAGCAAGTTGGGGCAGCAGCTTGTTGATGCAGTTTGCGACGCTTCCACGCTTGTTGCTTAAGTCTGGTGCCCCCTCAGTCTGCTGCTCTAGAGATGAGGTCTGGAAGCTTGAGGTTTGTTACTCAGAAATGCGCGCGCCAGTGTTAGCGCCAGAAAGCAGCTGGAAACTGAAAGTGACTGATTAGGAATGAAGAATGAGCAACAATGGGAGACCCCTCCAAGTTCTAGCTCCCCCCACTAGTGTAGAATTTGTTACTCAACTAACCAGCCAATCAGGAAATAGTCTTAGACCTATTTTCTGGCAGGCAGGTTTCTCTCGGTGAGACCTGTCCGACGCCCGACAAACCAAAACCCGGATGTCGTCCGTTTTGCCTGAAAACTGGACCATACCATAATACCGACACTGCGAACGCAGTCGTGCGGTCAGAATCAGCTAGAGAGATAGCAGCAAAGAGTTATGGCTGCCCGAACCCAGGCAGTGCGTATGACAGTCAATGATGCGAAACAATGCCACGCAGCAAGAGACATGGACCCTAGGCAGAGCAGGATGCTGCAGACGCAATGGCACACTCAAAAACAGCGATTGGTGCACGCAGACAGCATCTGCGGTGGCAGTGACCGCCGGCGACCCGACCGCCGAGGAGGCCTGCCGATTGAGCTGAGCACGTCGCCGGAGGGAGGAGGCTCCAGCGAACTGCGAGTAGGCCTCAGCGTGCTTCGGCTCCACGAGACGACACCCTAGCAGCGTCGAGTCTCGCCGTAAGTCAACTGTACGCCGATGTACACAAGCCGGGAGGACACAACAGAGTACAATGAGAGATGGACAAAAACCAACACCATTCTGACTCAAACGGCTCGACCTCCAAGCGCAAGCGTGTCAAGACACGGAGTCGAGCGCAAACTTGTGTGGGAGGATTCGTTGGGTTGTAGCTATTGGACCGTTCTCTGCTGGAGCTGAACGATCCAACCTGACGCAATAGCCATCAAGAGAGGAGGAAGAATGTGGACAGAACAAAAGGCAATCTACTTTCTTCTGCACAAATGTGGTTTTTCTTCTTCTTTTATCCAACAATTTGTTCATCCAAACTCCCACTTGCAATCAACTTCCATTCGACAGAGTGGAGGGCCATAAGCAACTTCAATAGCAATCAGCTATTGTCCAGTCGTTGTCACCTGCATGTTCCATTCCATGTCTGAGCTTTTCAGAGCTAAGACTGATGCCGCGCTGTCTGTTCAACAAGAGCGCATGGATGCTCAAAAAGAGGCAGTGCAGTCCTTGTACGCAGAAATGACAACCATTGCAGCATTTTGGTCAAAGGAGAACGAGTGCAAGCCACACTAGTGTTTGGTTAGTTTCTGCGCTAGTCATCAACGTCATCAGCTAGTGGGTAAGCCTGAGGCTCGGAGGCGGAGCGCCATCCAGAATGGCAACCGCCTGGCGCGCCATTGGGCCCGCTGCTGTCCAAGACTAGCAACCATGAAGACTAGCAACCATGAAGACAGAAACGTGGCACGTGTCGGGATTCATCAATCTGATCACGTGTTGCTCCTGCTGCACCGGCAGGTGGGTGTCGCGAGACGACTCGAGTGCCAACGACCTTCAGCGGGGGTTGAGGAGCCATCCCGCCGCTGCTCTCACCTCATGTGCATCCTGCACGGCATCACCATGCGCCGCAACGCACGAAAAAACGAGAGCGCAACGTGTACTCTTTGCATCGCAACACTCCAAGAGAAACGTGACTCCACAAAAAAGCAGAAGGCCAAAACAGCTGACTTCTGCTGCGACAGGAGCAGCAGCAACGACAACAGCCACAGCAGTAGGAGCAGAAGCGGGGGCGCAGCAGCGTTAGTGGCGATGGTGGTGGTTCCGGCAGGGGCAGTGGTCGCGGGGGGAGGCGGTGGCGGTGGAAGCAGCAGAAGCATCAGCAGCAGCAGCAGCAGTAGTTGCAGCAGTAGGAGTAGCAGAAGCAGCAGCAGCAGCAGCAGCAGTGACAACAGCGGCAGCGAGGTCAGCAGCAAAGACAGAAGCAGCAGCACCACCAGCAGAAGCAGCAGCTCTAGAGGCGGCCACGGCGGCAGCACATTGGCTGCTGTTGTTCCGTTGGCAGCAGCAGTGACTGCAGCAGATCCCCTCGCTTGAATGTGGCCATGTAACGTGCGCACATAGAAAGCAACGAGGTGTCGTGGCACCGGCCGGCATGCCTCACACACGTCAGCCGATGCAGATGCCATGCCGAGGCTGCAGACCATTCGTCGCTCTGTCAAAGACGATGCTACAGTCAAAGACGATGCTGCAGTCAAAGACGATGCTGCAGTCAAAGACGATGCTGCAGTCAAAGACGATGCTGCAGTCAAAGACGATGCTGCAGTCAAAGACGATGCTGCAGTCAAAGACGATGCTGCAGTCCATCACAACACTGTGGGACAACAACGACAGCCGGCAGAATCTCACCTGCCACAGTTGCCGTGCAGTCACCACCCCCTCCCCCGACTATCCACCCCCTCCACCGACTAACCACCCCCTCCCCCGACTATCCACCCCCGCCCCCAACTAACCACCCGCACGTCTAGACTGCCCATGCAATGTTGAGACAGTTATCGACCCTTTCCTCTTTGATTGGCCTTCCATGTAGCTGTCCATCGGATCGCTGCGTCCGTATGTCATGACTGGTGTGCAAATGTCATGACACATCCTCTCTCTTCTTGTCCACCCTCCCACCATCGCAACTTCTCCCACATGCCCCTTCCGCTTCTCCATCCTCCTTCCGCTTCTCCCTCCTTCTCCATTCTCAGTGCAAGCCCATGCCAATGCAAGCCCATGCCAATGCAAGCCCATGCCAATGCAAGCCCATGCCAATGCAAGCCCATGCCAATACAAGCCCACACGCGCATACAGACAAAGCGCAGGCGGAGAACTGAACACAAATGCAAAGGCAGCGTGAGGATTTCGCGCAAGGCAAGGCCAGGCCAGGCGAGGGGAGGCGAGGGGAGGCGGGGCAGGGCGGGCCGGGGCGAGGCGAGGCAACGTAAGGCAAGGCAAGGCAATGCAATGCAAGGCAAGGCAAGGCAAGGCAAGGCAAGGCGAGGCAAGGCAAGGCAAGGCAAGGCAAGGCAGGGCAAGGCAAGGCAAGGCAAGGCAAGGCAAG
>SZWC01001712.1:62117-75620 GCA_023375785.1 Penium margaritaceum | reverse complement strand
TCTCTCTCTCTCTCTCTCTCTCTCTCTCTATCTCTCTCTCTCTCTCTCTCTCTCTCTCTCTCACTCACCCATGACAGCCAGTCATGGGTGTTGGATAGCCAGTCATGGGTGTTGGATAGCCAGTCATGGGTGTTGGATGGCCAGTCATGGGTGTTGGATGGCCAGTCATGGGTGTTAGATGGCGAGTCATGGGTCTTGGCTGTCATAGAACGTGGAAGGTTGGGTGGATCGGACGCAACAAGCAGCGCCCCAAAAGCACAAGACTATGCGTTAGGGCCCCTAACGCATGGCCCCGAACTTAGGGGGCATGCGAAGGTGAAGCTAGGTCATCTCCATTTTCAGGCATCCACACAAGAAATTGAACAGTGAGAGAGACGTCGGAATCTCGGAGCTAGGGGTCCCTTTGGCCTTTCACCCATGGGGATTTGCAAACAGACATCATCGTTTGTCACCCTTTTCCCATTGGTCCTTGCGTCAGAGAGAGCGGGAGGGGGGGAGGGTGGGCGGTAGGGCAGTGATAGAATAAGGTGTGCCGTAATCATTGTTATTATATTGTTTTTCAGAAATGTTTCATTGATGTAACGGGAAGACATGCAAAGCCGCCCCTGACAGGCACAACATCCGGGTGTAGGTGTGCATGGGAGTGCCACCACCCTCGGCACAATGAGGTGGACTGCAAAAACTGGGAGCTAGGCTTCCCAGAACGTTGGCTCCACGCCGCACAGGGCGGAGAGTGTGAGGACTGAGCGCGCGCGTCCCTGGCGGGTGATGGGGGCCGCCTCGCCAGTGAAGGGGGCCGAGGCTCTAAATGGGTGGAGACGAAGAGCCGAATGACCGCGAAATGGGCCCGGATCCCCGCAATGGAGACACGCTGAGCGAGGGCGCTCACCGCCCGCTGTGCTGAATAAGCAAGGGCCTCTGCCGAGCACTGTTGTGCCCCGCGTGAGAGGCAAGGCGAGCCACGAACACCCAGAACTTGTCCTCCAGGCCTCCAAGGGTCTCCCAGGCCGGGGGCCGCAAGTGGTGTCCTCGATGCGGAGCTGCCCTGTATCGCGTCACCTTCTCCTCCTCGGCAGCCGCACAAACCTGCCCAGGCCCGGTGGCCTGGTGTCCTTGTGCGTCCACCGTCGTGATGTCCAACACCCACGTGATGCCTAAGTCGTGGTCAATCAGGGTGAGGTCGGTACCCCCGCCCCCAAGGCAGGGGCAGCACGTCCTTGGGCTCCACACGGACAGTGAGAGGGTGCTCTAGGCACAAATCAGCGAGCTCATCCCGAATGACATTGTGGACACGCCGGATCGCACCCCCTTCCTCTCGCCGGGTCACTGCAACTGGCTCTAGGCCGTGGAGCCCCACCTGCTCCAAGTGTGCGAGGGGAAGGCCCAGCCATAGCTGTGCATGTAGTTGAAAGCCTGTTGCGGGCAGGAAGGTCCGGTCGTCCTCCCCCGACGGTGTGGCCTCGAGCCATAGAGCTACCTCCCGTCGCTATAGCCCAACATCTGCTCTGCGCGCGGCGAAAGCACCCGTGCTCGGCCCAGAGGCAACCGGTCCTGTGCAAGCGCAGTGTCGCAACGCCAGTGCCCCCGCCTCCTCCACCCGGCGTTCCTGCCGGTTCACAAACCATACCTCACTTACTTGTTGGTAGAGGCGAGGCGCTGGTCCCTCCTGCACACTGTCTAGGGAAGGAAAGGCACAGAAGACCCGCACCGGAAGCTCCTCCACCCGCTGCCACAAGGGGGTGAGAAACTCGAAGGCCTGAGTAGAGGGCAGGAAGGAGCCGAAGTCTGAGGCTAGTGCGTGAAGAAGGGAGCCCGTGGCGCATGCGAAGGCAAGCGGCGCCCGTTCACGAGCACTGAGGAGGCCAGCACTGCCAAAGCGGAAGGGCAGCTGCATCTGCCAGTGGACGAGCTGCTGCAAGTCCCACTCCTGACTTATATATTGTTCCTCGGCCTCAAGCCACTGCAATAGCGAGAGGACCGCCACCCACACCGCCTCATCAAACCGCTATAGCACTGCCAAACCCCATTGCTCAGGGGCAGGGCCCGCACGCAGAATTCCACCCTTCAGATGACGCAGAGTTGAAGGGTCATTGCCGCCCGTACATCCTCCATGCGGCCAAGCTGCGAGAGATTGCGAGTCAGCTACGACAGCCACGCCTCAGCCCACGCCACCTGAAACTCCTGGGTGCCGATCGGGCAGCCTAGAACCTCCACCCCCGGGTCGTCCGAGGCAGCTTTGTGAGCGCAGGCAGGACGGCATCTATCAAGCGTTGCCAGTGCAGGCACTTCCCAGGCTTGACGCGAAGATCGCGAAGAGCCACAGCCTCCACAATTTTTCCATTTTCCTCTCTCTGGAGCAGGTTCCGGGGATCCGACGGTTTGTGCTGGACATGGGAGATAACATGTGGACGGCAATACGTGGACGTGCGAAGAAGTGGTTGAGATGCACATGTTGTGGAACAAGGATCATGGGGTAATCCTTCTCCTGGTCAGTCTCGTATGGGAAAAACGTGTACTGGCAAAAGGGTGGGATAAGGGGAGCCATGACATTGGGGATGCGCAAACTGTTGTTGGCTTGGTGTGGTTGCAAATGCTCACAAAGAACTAGAATCCGAAGTGAAGCACTTTTTAAGAGCATCTCCAGGTCTTTTGCTGCGGGCTGACTGTGTATGTGCTATGACTAGGAGTGGGAGTGGGCTAGAGGCGTGAGCACTGCACACGGCGTGTATTCTCTGTGTGTTGTTACACCGCACGTCTCATAGAGTGCTCGTGCCAAAGAGCTTGTCCCGTTCCAAGCGACTGCAATGTGATCTACTCAGCACTTGCACCCCACGCCACGTGACTAAGGTGCGTGAGCCTTGGGTGTGTCCGCTTGGGTGCACAAGCATGGCTTATCCTCCAATTGGTCATGCTGAATCATGTGGGCGCGTAAGTCAGTGCATTTGTGGGGTGAGAGCCAAACAACTAGATTGAGCATTTACAATTGTATGGTCTTCCTCCGTTGAGCAACTTAGGGCATTTTCTGGTTGTTGTGTGCACACAAGTTTTGGCTCAGAAAAAGCCCAAACAAGGAGGTGGTTTTTGTAGTACTTCACAGCTTAAACTCATTTTTCTTGCGGTGTCACGAAACTTGCAGTTTCTTTGTAGATACAACCGCGGAATCTCACATTGTTGCTGCGTTCTCAAGCCATGGAGGCCTCTGTGGCCACGTCTGTTGATGCCACAGATGCAAAATCTATGCTTATGGCTTCCAGAAGCGATTCAGACAGCTTGTCTCCTGCTGCGACTACATCGGCGCTTAATCTTAGGGCAGCAACAGATGCGTATGCACTTACGACAGAGCCTGCACAGACTTGCCCTGCATTGGAACTCGCAGCCAGTGCTAGAGTGGCAGTTGACGCGGACGACGAGGATGTTGTAGAAACACAGATGCACAGAAGCGTGAGGAGGAGCACTACATGGTGTCACGCTCTCAACTAACCAAAAGAGAGGGCGTGGTGCTTTATGCTTTTGTGCGGACACGTGCATGAAAAACATTTGACGAGCAAGTGAGTTCACAACTGGTCTTGTGCAAACCGTCCCCCCTCCCCCCACGGCGCTCGCCCCCTAAACTACTTGAGCAAGAGGCAACATCCAGCCATGAACCATTGAGAGGCAATGATATTGGTGTTAAGAGAAAGAAGAGAAGGAAATGTGCGAACAATGCAAGGATGTCGTGCACTATTCAAGCTAAATGTCTGACTTCCCGCACTCGCTTTTGTTGAAAAAACTAAGCCTTGCTACTCGTCATACTCGAGCCTCTGGCATGGGAGTGAGGGCTATGGTGTCACCAATGGAGGAGGAAGAGGGGAGGGAGGAACAGGGGGGACACATCACTGCAATACAGAGGAGGGACACAACACTACAGTATCATCTTACGAGAGACCTCAACATGATGAACAGCATGACTTACTTTTTTTGCCTTGACAAGCAGTTACAAGAACTTGGGCATTTGACGCACATGGTACACCATGTTCTTGCATTGCTCGCATGTTTTTTTCTCTTTTTTTAGCGCCGATATTGTTGCAACGCAATGGTTCATGACTGAATGCTGTCTTTTGCTCTAGTGGTGGAAAAGGACGGGCGCCGTGGAGGGGAGGAGGGGGAGAAGAGGGGAGGACTTGCACAAGACAGGCTATGGACTCACACGCTTGTCAAACATTGTTTGTGTGCGTGCTCGCACAAAAGTGAAGAACACCGTGTCGTTTTTTTTGGTAAATCGAGAGTGTGGCATCATGCAGTGTTATTTTCTATGTTTTTGTACGTCTAAGTTCTCTACAACATTCTCGTTTTCTACATCACCTGTCACTCTAGCACTCGCTACTAGTTTCAATACAGGGCAAGCCTATGCAGGTTGTGCTGCAAGCGCGTGCACAACCCTCCACACACTAGTGTAGTCGCAACAGGAGACAAACTTTTTGCAGCGCTTCTGGCGGCCACAAGCTAAAAAATTGCATCTGTGGCAGCAATGGATGTAGCGACATAGGTCTTTATGGCTTGGGAGCGCAGCAGCGATGTGAGATTTCGCGGTTACATCTGTAAAAAAAGTAGCAGCGGGGGCGACGACACGAAGGGAATTAATCTAAGTTGTGAAGGGCCACAGGGGCCACCTCCTTGCTTCGACTTCATTAGAGCTAGGGTTTGTGTGCACAACAACCCAAAAATTCAACGAGAATGTCCTAAGAGCGTCCAACGAAGAAAAATCGCACAAGTATAAATGTTCAATTTAGTTATGTGGCTCCTGCTCCACAAATACGACTTCCACACCCTACATGATTTGGCATGATCAGTCTGAGGATCGTACATACTTGAGCACCCAAACAGGCACACCCAAGGCTGACGCATCTTCGCCACATGTCGTGGGATACAAGTGCAGAGCAGCCCACAGTGCAATCGCTTGCAACCAGATAAGCTCTTGCGTACATTGAGTCTATAAGACATGCAACGCAACACAACCACCACGAAACATATGTGTGCAGCACTCACGCCTCGACCCCACTCTTTGTCATGGCACATGCGCACGGTTAGCCCGCGGCAAAAGGCCAAAAGGGGCTTTTGAAAAACAATTCACTTTAGATTCTGATTCTCCATTAGCATCGACAGTCACTCCACGAAAACAATAGATTACAAATCTTTCATGTAATGGCTCCCCTCATTCTACTGTTTTGCCAATAAACATCAATGTTGACTGACGGCCCACTACGACGACGAAGTGGGCTAGGAGTTGGAGCCGAGGGGGGAGGCCGCCATTGCCATCGCGCCCCCTTACGTAGCGAGGGCGGATCTTTAGCTACAATCATCGTCTGCGCACGCTTCTATTGCCTCCATCCCCCTTTTTGACCATTTGCCCTTCCTCTCCCTGCATGATTCCCCCCCTCCTCTCTTCCACTCTCGGCCTCGTTCCGTCCCCCTCGCCCGCCCCCTCCCCTCCTCTCGTGCGGCGTCTCCTCCCCCTACGCAGAGGCTCTTCTTTGACGATGTCGCGGAGCTGGGCAGAAACCGTCAAGCCGATGCATGTGCAATCCTACTCGACCCCTCGGACATCTCGCGCCAAGAGGAGCGGGACCTCTGAGCCGAAGAATCGACCGACAAGGATGCGGAGTACACGACCATTATCCTGGACATGGGTGTCTTGAATTCCATGACACCTTAGAGTAGGGCATCCCTCACAGAGGCGGGGAGGCCTTGCTCACCACTGACCAACTCGTCCTTGCTCGCGTGAACGAGTCGGGGGAGCCTCATGGGGCTCCGGTGGTCCAGGGACCTCGTGATCTCCCCAACGTGGGAAGTTCTTGAGGGTCTCGCCTGGGAGTGGTTCTACACGGTCATCGAGCGGGCAGCCGGGGGAGCGCAGCAATGTGGCCCAGGCACCTCGGGTGTTCGCCTGCCTCTACGGTGAGCCGCCCGCGGCGCAGGGTGAGCACCATCTTCACCCGTTGCTGCTCATGGGCGACTGACCTTGACCTACTCCCGGCGGGCCTTCACACACAATGAGTATGTGGCTCTTTCTGATCCCTGCATGGGTTGACGAGTAGGCTTTGAAAGGGGGCGGCTCCGACAAGATCACTGCGGAGTTGGTGGAGTAGGCACTGCGGGAAGCGCCGAAGGGATCAAGCCCGGGGCCCCTCGACCTCACCATGGACCTCCTCCGCGACCTCATGTTGGACTCCCCTGGAGTCGTATCCAGCATCTGCGCCTTCCTTTGCATCATCCTTGACGGTGCTCTTCCTCCACGCGTTGTGGGGCGGACTGCCTAGGCTGTAACAGTCTCATCCCCATCTTGAACACGAGGGGGTGCACCTCGCTGCGGTGGGGGAGGTATGCCACCGGCTGGCAGGGAACCTACTCCTCCGCAACAAGGCGCAGCTCATGACGGTCCTCCGATCCATGTAATACCAAGTGGGCATCTCTGACGGAGTAAGCTCCTAAACTGGGGAGTCCAAGCCATCTTGCCAACCCATCCTTCAGTTTGCAGCGCCTTGACATCTGCAATACCGTCTACGAAGTTGAGCGGGACTCTGTCTTTGAGGCAATACGAGCCTCTGACCTTGGGACGTGGATCCCCTTTCTCGTCCAATTCTGCATCGGCCCAGCAGAGCTCCTCTTTGACGTTGATTCCCCCACGGTCCTCAAGAGCGCTCAGGGTGTCCAACAGGGAGACCCCCTAAACTTGGTTCTTTTCCACCTCATGCTTGCCCCGGTCTTGGAGGCGGGCTTCAAGACCCTAGTGGCAGTGGACGACAACAGGAGAGGGCACGTGGGTGCCTACCAGGGCGACGCAACCATCTGCAGCCCGCCGCAGCTGCTAGGAGCATGCATGGTGGCCATGGCGGCAAATCTGGCACATGGAGGCTGTAGGTGCAGCCGGAAAGTGTATGGTGTGGCAGAGGCCGAGGGAGAAGGTGCTGCCATCACTGGCGGGCCTCCCAGGGACGTCCCTCGGTGTTCAGGGTCTAGGCTGCCCCATGGGGATTGAGGCCTTCGCAATGGATTAGGTTGAGCAGGGGCTCTAAGAGCAAGTTCGCGGCCTGCCACAATTGAGCCGTATGGAGGATGTCTGGACCATGATGACTCTCTTCTGCCTCTGCGTGGTGTCACAGTCGGACTTTTGCGTCCTAGCTCTTTTGCCAGAGTCGTGGTGGCTTGACATCTTGCGGCGGTTCGACACAACAGTGTGGGAGACGGCGGCAAGCTCAAGCGGTGGCGACAGTGCTATTTTGCATGAGAGTGCACCGGCTGCAGGGTCGGAGAGTGGGGCAAAGAGGATGCATCGCACGCCAGCACGGTTTGAGGCAGCGGTGAACAACTCGTTGAAGGAACGATGGGATGGTGTGAAGGGCATGCAGGCGAAGAAGGGGTTGCACAACCCTTTGCACTCTGTGGTGATTGCCCTCAACCCCACCATTCCTGCCTCTCAGTTGGATGCACTTGAGGTCGATTGCGACTTTGACATGCTGCTGCGCATGTGGGAGCCACTCATGGGGAAGAGGGTGTTATTGAAGCTAGAGTACCAGAAAAAGAACTTCAGGCGTGAAGGGAGCTTTGGCAACGAGCTGGCTCAGGCATGCTTTGAGATGGTGAGGACACGTGAGTTGGACGTGAGGGCATGGTGAACGCTATTTGGTGGGGAGACGAAGCTGCTGAAACCTTTGCCTTAAAAGTATTGTGTCAGGGCCTCACAGCAATCTAACACAGAACATGGGTGGAACGTCTTCGGGCACATCTCCCACAAGAAGAGGTTCCGCTTGCGCCACGATATGCGGCGTCGCATCTATGCCACGACCATCGACAAGAAGGCACTACAACGTTATCAGCAGCGGAAGGAAGAGGCAGGCAAAGGTGGAGGAAGCGGCAGGTAGAGGTGGAGGAAGCATGTGGGATCCTTGATAGGGAGGGTCTAGAGAGTCGAAGGAAGGAGGCCGTTGTGTCCTCGAAGGATGAGGAGGAGCTACAGTCTGCAGCAGACCGTCCACGTGACTGACGCATCTCTCAAGTCCAACAAGGGCTGAGGGATGCAGCAACGCGACGCGCTATCGAACTCTCCAACGATGAGGAGGATGACGTTGTACTCCTTTAGGACACGCTTCTGAGGGGAGATGAGGACGAGGGCGATGAGGAGGGGCTGAGGGGAGATGAGGACGAGGGTGATGAGGAGGGGCTGAGGGGAGATGAGGACGAGGGTGATGAGGAGGGGCTGAGGGGAGATGAGGACGAGGGTGATGAGGAGGGGCTGAGGGGAGATGATGTTGGAGACTTGAAGAGATGACGCGAAAAGGACAGGGACTTCCCCGATTGCGGCTCAGAGGATGACGGGGATGATGGTTTGGCGCTGGATGTTGAGGAGAACGAGGGGGATGAGGAGGAGTCTCAGTCACTTTGATTCGCTTGGGAGACCTTTACTCGCATCAGCTTGCCTACAGGCATGACAGAGGGCTTTGTGTTGGACTTGATATCAGAGTAGTGGCCATGGGCTTTGACTTGGATTGAGGATTGCACGCAGGCCTAATAAAGGTTCAGAGGCCTTCGCGCACATGCATGCATCAGTGTTGACCTTGACCTTCGACTTTGGTCACAAGGTCGCAGAGTCAACCCTCGACCCTGGGTCGCGACCCCGACCTTTGAGGTCGAGTCGACTTCACCGCGGCGGACCTCGGTAAGGTCCACGCCGCCGCGCACCCGCCATAAACAGCCGGCGAGCTGCCGGCAGTTTTTTTTTGCCCATCGTACTCATCTCGAATGCTGCTACTGCAATTACTGCTACTGCTACTGCTGCTGCTGCTGCTCCTCCTCCTGTTGCCACTGCTGCCGCTGCTGCTGCTGCTGTTGCTGCTGGTCATCCTGCGGAAACAAGCAGCAGCAGAGCTGACAGCGGAACGTCAGGAGGTGGACGACGTGACGACGGGGGAGGGGGGGGGCAACGGAGTGAGGGGAGGGGGACAACCGGAAGTGGACGGCGTGGCGTGGGGAGGTGGACGGCGGAAGGAGGTGACGCGCATCCATCGATGCGCAGTGCAGAAAGCGCGTCAGTGGACTGCGTCAACCCTCCCAACTGCCAGTTTGCACTGCAAACTGGCAGTTGAAAGGGAGGCTTTGCGGCCACTGACGCGCAGGACTGCCTGCACGTCAATTGACACGCGGGCAGCCTGCGCACCAGTAGACGCTCAGTCCCTATGCTTGCGCCCGTAGCTGCAGGACTAGAGCTGGTAGTTCGATTTTTCAATCTGAGCCAATAAATCGGATTGAATCGGAAAGTCGACTAGTCGACGGTCGATTTGGATCGTGGGGGGGCAGATCGAATGGGTCGAGTTAATCGGCGATTCGAGTTCGATTCCCCGAGAGAGCCGGAAATCGATCTGTTTCGATCCGCTGGACTCGATCAATTCGATTTTTTTGATCGAAATCGAATGCTTAAAACTCAGCAATGGACGGCGGAATGGCTGTTTTGCACGTCGTACGATGTCCTTCCCGTCGTTAGACATGGTTTCGGATCGAAAAACTGTCATTTACGGTTGGTTTGTCTCAATCGATTCGATCGAGGTTGACCCAGATCGATGTTTCTGGCACGTAGATCGAGGCAGGTGAGTTCGCGCCACGTCTAGTGCGGTCCGACCATCCGAGCGAACGGGTACTGTATTTGTCTGTTTAACGGCAATTCCCCTACCGTCCATGCAACCCGCGTTTGACGTTAAGTTCGAGGCATGAAATCCATGTTATCGCTTCGGTAATCTTAAATCCACATATTCGATTGGCAAATGTGTGCAAACTCGAATATGCAGCCACCTGCGACTCAGTCGTCTCACCCTGACCTCTCGGCTTTGTTCGAACCTATCCGACGTGGACCATGCTTTAGTCCGCGTTCAAGCCCTGTGTTTTCAGGGTTTGCTTGACAAATGCTTCAACCCCACTCGACGTACACCAATTATTTTACTCGGTGTGCGCAGGGCGGCGAGGGAGGATATCCATCGGACGAGTTTGGATGTTCGAAAGAACGAGGTGATAATTTTTACTGTTTTTTGCANAATATGCAGCCACCTGCGACTCGGTCGTCCTACCCTGACCTCTCGGCTTTGTTCGAACCTATCCGACGTGGACCATGCTTTAGTCCGCGTTCAAGCCCTGTGTTTTCAGGGTTTGCTTGACAAATGCTTCAACCCCACTCGACGTACACCAATTATTTTACTCGGTGTGCGCAGGGCGGCGAGGGAGGATATCCATCGGACGAGTTTGGATGTTCGAAAGAACGAGGTGATAATTTTTACTGTTTTTTGCATGTCTCTAACGTTTTAACTTTTATGTACAAAATTTCGGTAACGCGCAAGCGAACCCTCCACAGGCATGTGGACGAAGTACAGTTTGTCTCCTTTTCCATTCCATCCTATGTCCGCGTTCGCAGTGTAAAAAACTTTGTCCATGCAGATTTCAGACGCTTGTGCGCGTCGCTTCATTTGAATGGAGAAACGAGGGCGACACGCCCTCCAGTCGAGGCGCACTCTCTCTCGGGCGACGCACCCGATGCGCACATGCACCCTCAGCGGTGCAAGTGTGCGCTTCGACTGCACTCTGCCAAGTACTTGTTGCTACCCATTCTGCCTGCATGCTTCATTCGTCTCCTGTTGCACACGCTGTTTACCTCCTAGCCGTCATGGATCCTAACCGCAAGGAATCGCTAGAAGATCTCCACGCCATTCTCCAGGCACCAGGCTCCTCCACCATGCACCGAAGCGCGGCGTTGAAGGCCAGTGCCCGCTTGCGCGAGCAGTTGTCGCGCTCCCGCCGTTGTCACGTGGGTGACAACGACAACGATGAAGATTGGGAAGCGCAGCCCAAGGACCTCGTCGATCAGATGGACGAGGACGCGGAGGCCGACGAGAACCTGGACGTTGTGCCTTTCGAAGACGAAGACGAGGACTACGCTACTCGCCGTCGCGGCAAGAAGGTGAAGTGTGCGCGCGGGAAAGGCAAGGCCGCCGCCTCCATTCTGAACTTCACCTCATCCGCCCGTGCACCAACACCTGCGCTGGCGACGTCCACGCCGCCGTCGGTGGTGACCGGCCTGCCCGCCGCGCCAACGCCACTCTCCTTACCCCTACCCGCATCTGCGACGTCTCCCTCTGCTGCAGCAGCAGATGCGCCCACATCGCCTGCCACCACGCCGTCGCCTGCATCTGCAACTTCTCCCTCTGACGGCGGATTGCCCGCAAGTGTGTCAACGACCGCGCCCGCGCCAGTGGATGCATCTGCGCCCGCAACTGCTGTGGTTCCCGCAACGCCGACCAACGCTACCGCACCGCCACTGTCAGTGGTGACCAACGTTGCAAAAGACAAGGGCAAGGGCAAGGGTAAGCGCCCTGCTGCCTGGCCTGCTGAGGCCGGCGACGCGAAGAATACGCGCTCTCCAGTCCACAAGATTTTTGTAGAGTCCGCACCTGGAAAACGCAAGTGTACGCTATGCAACACCGAGTATAAGATGAGCAGCGGCCAGACATCAACTATGGCCACCCACATCGCGACGAAGCATCCGGAGAAGTACGCGGAGCTGTTCCCGGGAGGGCGCCTCGCAAACCAGGTCTGGAGCGCCGACATCCGTCGCAACCGGCTACACAACATACACCAACAACCATTTCCGCCGCGACATGGTTGAGGTGATGTGCACTGGCACCATCCCCTTCCGCGCCCTGGACCTCCCAGAGTTGCGCCAAATGTTCACTGGCATGCGTCCGGACCTCCGCGCCCCCGAGCGCCACACCACCAGCGACGACTTGGATGAGACCTACCGCCAAGCCAAGGAAGTTATCCGCGCCCACCTTGCCCTTGTGAAGAGCAAGGTCGCCTTCACCACGGNTGAAGCATGTTCCGGGCTCACAGTCCGCCGAGGCCATCAGCGACGTCCTCATCGACACCATCTGGAACGACTGGGGGCTCGGGGGCAAGGTTGCCGGCATCACCCTCGACAACGCGAGCGCCAACAAGGCGGCAATGCGCCGCATCGCCACGCTGAAGCCTGCCGACTTCAACAACCTCATGTGGTTCAACTGCTTCTGTCACTGTGTGAACCTCGGCGTGCAAGCCTTCCTGGCTGAACCCGACGTGAGCACGGTGGTCGAGAATGGGCGCGCCCTCGCGAACTTTGTCCGCGGCTCGCGTGAGCGCCGGAAGAGGTGGCGTGAGCTGAAGGGGAGCCGCACTCTCGGGCTCATGAATGACTGCCCCACCCGCTGGGGTAGCACTTACAACATGCTGAGCGCGCTCGTCAAGGACAAGGCTGTCGGGGTGCGGTTCGTGGAGGATTTCAGCAGCGCGACGCGGGAGGAAGGCACGCGCTGGCGCCTGACCGGCGCGGACTGGGACATGCTGGACTTAGTGGTTAAGGCCCTTGAGGCCTTCACCGAGATTCAGCGGTGGGCCGAAGGTGACACGTACGTGACCTTGAGCTGCAGCACGCCGTGGTACAACCAGCTGCTTGACGCATGCGCGGCCTTCCTTGATGGGCCGCTTGGCGCGGCAATGCTGGTGACACGTGAGAAGATGGACGGCTACTACAGTCAAACCTCCGACATGTGTACGGTGGCCACCGTGCTCGACCCGCGCTTCAACTTCAGGTACTACGCCAACGACACCAGCCCGGGCGCGGTGCGCGTGGACCACGTCAAGATGAAGGTGCGGTTGATGCTCCGCCCCTACTTTGACAAGGTCGGCCGTGCAGCTGCCACAGAAGCACCGGCACCAACCAACACCATCACCACCCCTGGCCGCAGCAGCCTTCTCGCCGCCCTTGAGCGCCACACGCATCGCACGCGCCGAGTTGACGGGGATGAGCTGGATGCCTGGGAGAGGGAGCCGAGCATTGGGATGTTTGAGGACCCCATTGCAGTTTGGCGCCGCCTCGAGGACAAGTACCCGGCGCTGGCACTGGCAGCGCGCGACTACCTCTGTATTCCAGCCAGCAGCGCTTCGTCCGAGCGCGTTTTCTCCCATGCCGGCAACGTCATGTCCGCACGCCGCCACGCGCTGGCCGAGGATACCATGCAGTCTGTGGTGTGCCTCCGTGGGTGGCATCCCAAGCTGAAAGAGCTGGGGTTCAGAGCGCGCCTTGGCGCGCAGCGCGAGCCCGCCGCGCGTGAGGGTGCTGCTGCACCACCAACTGCTGTTTCTGCAGCCGAGCTGGAGGCTGCCCTCCAGAACCTGTCTGCTGCCAACTCACCACCAATTAGCAGCACCCCAGCTGAGTCCTCCAGCGCTCCCCCTGAGTAGATCACAAGAGCAGCAGGCTTAGTAGTGTGGCAGGCGGGGTTTTGCATGTACTTTGAGGGTTTGGGGTGAGGCATGGTTAGGGTGTGCTGTGAAGGGATGACCCTTCTGTGTTTGTGTGCATGCATGGGACAGTCCTCCCATGCCTTGAGTCGGAGTCTGTACCTTTCAGCAGATGACTTCATACATGCTCTCCAACCCCCTCCCCCCCCCCCC
>SZWC01001712.1:25076-35245 GCA_023375785.1 Penium margaritaceum | reverse complement strand
CCCCCCCCCCCCCCCCCCCTCCCCACACTCTCCTCCATGCAGAGGAAACCCTAGCTGTCTTGAAAAATCATCCACAAGTGTCACATGTCGTGCGCGATAACAAACATGAAGTATGTTGGCTGTGTCTATCCAACACGCAAGTTACCTCTTGACTCCATTCATTCACGCACACCATCATTGCGGGTGACTAAGCTGACATGAAGCACAAGGCGCACACGTTGTGGGTCACGCATCATTGGCCTCTCAGCTTGGAGCAAGATGGGCGCGAGCTGAGCAATGCTCAGTTGTATCAGAGAGAGTGCCTACTTGATTCGTCACGCGATGATTAGTTATCATGTGGCTAAAACATGAGAAAGAATGTTTGAGAGATGCATGTTTTCAAATACGCTCATGATCGATGTGGCTTCCTGTTTTACTGTTCTGTATGTTGTGCTCGTTATGTAGCTTATTGCACCGAGTTGATGATCCTGTGGGGCCACACTCTCACTCGTTCGAGGTGGGAGAGACCACAGCGGCTTTTTGCCGACCGGTTCGGTTCGACCCCAGGGTGGCGGCCGGGCCCCACATCGAGCTGCTTGTGTGGGTGGCCTGGTCAACCGGCTTCTAAGAGCTCGCTAGCTCTTGACTCTCGTTACTAGTCCCTCGCCGTTTTCTCAAGGTTTTCACCAATTCCTTGCTCCACCCGTCGCCATGGATGTGTGAGTGCGCCTTGCATGGTAGAGAGGGTGTGCTGGCTTCTCGTCGCTACCTACTAGGATCAGAGCAGGAGAGAAACCTCCCCTCCCCTCAATCAATCCTAGACCCGTGACGTTCCAGACGAAGTGGCACTCCTGCCACCACAGCGGGTGATGCTCCCGTAGTCGCACCTCTTCGCGCGACTGCTGGCCGGCACACGGTTCGCCACTGTGCCTCGGAACTCTATCGCACAGCTCGTAGCTTGCAGCAGTGCTATCCTCCAGCTCTGCAACATCGCAGTTGCGCAAGTGACTGGAGACACTCTCAGCTCGGCATATCGCCAACCCGCAGCTCCGCAGCATCACAGCACTGAGGCATCTTCCTGCTTCGACATTCAAGCCCCGGCACAGCATCTTCTGCACAGCGGGCCCTCAGCTCATGGTCCTGCAGCTTGGCGGTCTCGATCTCTTCAGCCCCACATTCTCGGAGACTTACAGCTTAGCAGCACAGCACTCCCGCATCATTGCAGTCCCAATGCAGCCAGCCTCGGAGTCTTGCCAGCCAGCAGCTCTGTCGAGCGGGACCATAACTCTGCTACTCGGGACTGCTGCTCCGCTGCTCTGCTACACCTCGCTCTGTTGTCTTAACAGCCTCGCAGCCCAGCGGCCCGCAGGTCACAAGCACGTCTCAGCGGCAACGAATAGCTCTGCCATCCCACAGCCTCAAGCAGCGCCAGCTCGCACGGTCCACCTCACGGCACTCGTGCCGCATAGTTACTTTGCACGCACTCCTTCTACTGTACACAACAGCAGCAACAGCAGCAGCAGTCGCATCTGCTGCTTGAGCCGCCACCGTGGCTTCACCTCTAGAATCAACGAGGAAATCGAACGCTACGAGGAGGAAGCGGACTGGGCGAGTCTCGAGGCGTGGTCGCGCCGCCGCCGCTGTGACAGCCCAGGCTACTATCCCGGGGAGGACTACGACCCAGCTGACGACGAGGCTCGGGCTGACACTGCTGAGTACGGAGCCTATTGTCAATCTGCTTCCGACGACTCGCCAACTGCGCAGAACGCACCAGCCACGGGGCCGCCACGCGAACAATGTCGTCCTCCATCCACTGTAGGCTCTCCCATTGCCCGTAGGACGCGTCGGTAGTTTCCACGTGTCGCCCCTGTTGGAGCGGCACCAGCAGCACCTGCAGCCCCAGCAGAACCAGCCGAGGCAACCTCATATCGCGCCGCATCTCCCGCTGCCTCTCAGGCAGCTGCTGCATCTCATGGATCGTCTGACATCTTCACTGTTCTGGAAGCGGCACTTGTTTCTAGTGCTGCTATCTCTTCCACATTTATTGCTAGAGCGCGTGCTGCACGTGCATCTGCCAGCACTGCTGCAGGCAGGGCAGTTGACAACTACACTGCCGCTGCCGTTGACCAAGGACCCCTTGCAGCCACCGCAGTTAACATTGCCATGCAGGTTGCAGCAGCTGCGGACTCTGTCGCGGCTGCAACAGCCTCAGCTGCCACTGCTCTCTCCAGCGCTGTTGTCTCCATCGACACCTCTACTACTCAAGTGTCTCCTTGAGCTGCATCATCATCTCTTGGCCACCAAATCCACATCCTGGTTACAGCTGCAGGTGCTGTCTCCACCCTCACAGGTGCTGCCGTTGCTGGAGTCGCCTGCCTTATCGTCTGTGCATTTTCCTCTATTGCAGTGATCGTAGCTTCAGCAGCAGCTGCGATGCCACCCTTGTTTGGCCTGCGTTGTTAGCTCTGGTGAGCTACCGTCCGCTTGGTGCTTGGTCTTCTTTCTCTTCTTCTCCTCTCGTTTCTCATGTGGCCGTGTGCATGCGCTCCATTTTTTTTTGTGCATCACTACCTAGCCAGCCCACGCACTCCTTTACTTTCCCACGCCCAATAGGGCAAGGGAAACTCTACCAAAAAATTCTTGGGTTGAGTCTTACCCTGCTCACCATGCCGGTTGATGATGACCAGTATGCCACCCTACAAGAGGAGCTACGGAGAGAGCGTGCTGCTCTTCAGGCAATCCTACACAACCCGCTGTAGAAGAAAAATTGTGCACTGAACAAGGTAACCAGGAGACTTTTGCCGGTCACATTGCTGATCTCGTTCTCAACCGCTTGCAGCCTGTATTGCGCTCCACACCCGTCGCATCCGCTGTTACTGACATTGTTGCTGTGTTCTCCACCTCACCCGCTTCCGCATCAAACACCACATGCTTGCTCACTTCTAACTCCCATGCTGTTGAGCTTGCAACAGGTGTTGTTGCTACCAAAGCCCTTGCACAGCCTCCACAGCGCAAAACTGACTTTGACTCCACACCACCTCACTTCGCCTCTAATCTCACCTTTGGTTCTTGGGAGGTTCGCTTCAGTGCTTAGGTACAGGGTGAACAGCTTTGGGAGTACTACGACGCGCCCAATCCTTCTGCTAACCCCCCTTTTTTGCCCACTGATGTTGAGTCCGCACGTCCTGTTTGTGCTCTTATTTGAGCTGGACCCAATGGTCTCACTGATCAGATTGGGTCCTAAATGCTGACACAGCCCGCCGCGCGCCAGCTGACCCTGTTGGCGCGTGTGCACTCATCAAGCATCGCACCACGGTCACTGGGCACGCCGCACTAAGTATCCTCACAATACAGTTCAGCATTCTCTCGATGCGTGTTGACGAGACTGTGGATACCTTTTAGGCCCGTAGCCTCCGCCTTCTACGTGATCTTGGCAAGGCGGCACCTAGACAGCTCTCCATTGTCCTCTCTATCTTCAATGGCCTCATCCCCGAATAATACAACATCTTCAGGGAAGTGAAAGAATCTGAGCTCGAGCGTCTTGCCGCTGAGCCTGTACCTGCTGATGCTCGTCCCGGGCATCTGGGCTCTCTGGTAGTTTACCTCCCAGCGTCTCACTGACTGGTGGAGCGGCCTCCAAAACAAGCGCATCCATCATGCAGCTATTGCAGCTGCCACCACTACACTCCCTCCCATCTCATCACCCTCTACCTCTTCATCCTCGTCTTCCCCCTCAGACGCATCTCTTCCTAGCCAAGGGGGGGGGTGGTCGTGGTCGCGGTTGCGGTCAGGGAAAAGGTACTCGTGGCTCCAGCTCTAGAGGCGAGGCCGGTTGTGGCAAGAAGGGGTCCAGCACCAACTCCTCCTCATTTTCCACTCCCAGCACTGTCACGTGTTGGAACTGTGGCGCCGTCCGCCATTCTGCACCTAAGTGCCCATCGCCGCCGGACAACGAGCGCCTTGCCTCTGCCATGCAGGCACACAAGGCGCGCTGCTCCGGTGGCTCTGGGAGCACCCCTCGTGTCGCCACCCCCATTGCTCCGACAAGTCGCAGCAACCCTCTCACTATCGAGGCGATAGCCTACAGCACCGCTGTCGCTGCTCCACCCCCACCTCCTTACACCTGTGGTTGGCCCCCGGGATATGGCAGGCCTGTCCTCTATGACCCCTTATCTGGTGCCTACTCTTGTCCTGCCTGGACGTCTCCATTCTATCCGCACCGCCGTTCCCCTTCCAGCGTCGTCATCACTCGGGACTCACCTGAGGACGAGCGCCAGCTGGCGCTCGTCACGCACACACGCACGCACGCACACACGCACGCATGCACGCACGCACACACGTACGCACGTACACCCGCCCGCACACATACCCGCACCCACGCACGCACGCACGCACGCATGCACGCATGCATGTACACACGTACGCACGCATGCACGCATGCACGCACGCATGCACGTGAAGGTAGCCTTAATTGCGAAGCATGCAAGCAAGTAGCAAGCGACGGGTCAAACCATGGATCGGGGGCAAGCTCATGTGAAAAAGTATGAAAGCGTGACAAGTGAAGTGAGTAACAAGAGAGCGAAGTGGTAAGTGCCGATTGACCGGGCCACCCACGCGAACCACTCGAGGTGGGGCCCGGACGCCACCCAGGGATCAAACCCGTCCCTGGAACGAGCGAGCACCAGGCGGTTTCTCACACGCCGGTATAAACCTGACCTGTGGTCCCGAGGGATCAACAACCGGGTACACTACGCTAAAAGCATGCAAGTGTGTAGGAATCCAGTTACATCATAAGAACGCACTTCTACAAAAGTATCCCCCATTTTGATATGCAAAATCATCACTAAGCTAAGGTCCGTCGTGAGGGTGACGTAGCCGCACTTGTAACAAGTGCGGCTACGAGCATCCGTGTCATGCGCCGAGTTACTGTCCGTGTATCCGTCCATAACTATAGAAGGTTGGGCACGGTAGTAGAGCCCCATGCGTGCAGTGGATAACGCGCAGCGTAGCACACGAAGTGCAGCCTCGAGATGCTTTTGGCGAGGCTGCTGGGAGAACTGGTCCAGTAAGTTACCGAGAAGGCCACGTCCGCCCGAGTGGTAGTAGCAAGCTACAGGAGGGAGCCGACCACACTGAGGTAGTCAGTAACATCAACAATCTCCCCTAGCTGCGCTGAATCCTGTGACTTCAGCAGGCGCTGACCTGCTGGAGTCATCGGTGTGGATGCGGTAGGGATGTCAACAAGCATGGAGGCAAAGCTCTCCCCCAGTGTGTGGATGTATGCAGCTTGGTGCACGACGCTGGCGGTCACGCTCAAACTCCATTCCCAGGAACACCCGTGCACGACCTAGGTCCTTCATCTTGTACGCAGACTGCAACAAGTTCTTCACTGACTGAACAGCTATGAGACTGGGTGAGGCGATGAGTAGGTCATCGACATAGAGAAGTATGGTCACGAACGGCTCTGAGAGGGCACTCAAGAAGTGTGCCGGATCAACTGTACTGCGGTGGTAACCTCCCCGCTCAAGAGTCGAGGAGATCTCCATGTTCCAACAACGCGGTAAGTGCTTGAGCCCATGGAGGGCCTTGCGTAGTCGCCAGAACTTGTTTGTGCCGTTGGTGAAGCCCGGTGGTTGGATCATGTAGATCTCTTCATCAAGCTTCCCATGCAGGAAGGCGTTGTTGACATCTATGTGCTCCAATTCCCAGTCGTGCTGGGCGACAAGACTCAATAGTGATCGTGCAGTGGTGTACCTCCCGACCAGTGCAAAGGTCTCATCAAAGTCAATCCAAGGAATCTTGGAGAACTCCTTAGCTGTGAGGCGAGCCTTGTACCGGTCGACTGTCCCATCGGGCTTCAGGTTACGCCGAAGGACCCATCGGGCACAGATTGCCTTGCGGCCTGCAGGAAGGTCTACGAGCTAAAAGACTCCATGCTCCTAGAGGGCCGTGAGCTCCTCCTGCATGGCCTTCTCCCAGAGGTCAGCGTCAGCTGCCTCACGAGCCTGCCGGACAGTGGTAGGCTCAGGGGGTAGAGTGGGTAGGCCAGAGGCTGCGAAACATGCGGCGACATAACCGGCAACGGAGGACTCAAGAGCACTGTGGAACTCATGGGCTATGAGAGTGTAGCCAACTGCAAAGTTGGGGTACACAATGCTCACAGACAGGCCTAATGCATCAAGGCCGGTGGGGTGTACTGAGGTATTGGCTGTGGAGGAAGAGGCGCTGGAGCGCATGACCCGCTGAGTGGGCTGAGAGGCATTGGAAGAGCCAACAGGAACAGACTCAGCAGGCATCCTAGAAGAGCGAGAGTGCTCACGGGAGGGCTGAGAGGATTGAGAGGGAGGAAGATCACGCAGTCTCCCCCCAGGAGTGTAGGGCTCAGGGCCGGAAATTGGAGCCTGAGGTGCATCACCTCCGACCACCGGGGAGAGCTCAGTGTCAGGAGATGAGTTGGGAGTGGAATGGATGGGGGACTATGTGGGAGTGGGTGCCGAGCGTGAGGACTCGGGACTACCAACGGACAACGAGGGCTTGGGACTGTGAGCAGAAGGCAAGGACGACACCGAATCCGAGGAGGGGTGTGATGCAGCCAACTCAGAAGAGGTATGGGAGGACGAGGAGGAGGAGTCCTCATCTTTACTATCCATGACAACAGCAGGGGATGCCGTGTGAAAGGGAGAGAATGACGCTCAGAGATCAGAGGCTAGAACAGACACGCCCCCCCCCAAGTCGACAGAGCGAGGAGAGAGGGGAAGGAGGAGGGACATGAGATAGGTCACGAGGGAAGACATCCTCGAAGAAGAGTGCGTCACGCGACTCAATGATGCGAGGGCGGTCAGGGACCCAGAAGCGCCATGCTTTGGACATGGCAGAGACACCAAGAAAGGTGCAAAGAGGAGTGCAAGGGCTGAGCTTGCCATCGCGAAAGTCCTCGAGCAGCCAAACAGCAACCACGCAGCCCCAGACACAAGCCAAACGGAGATCAGTACGGTGGCCGTACTAGCGTTCAAAAGGGGTGAAATGATGGGGGAGGGGACTGTGGGGAACACGGTTCCACACCCAAGTCATGTAGGATATCGCCTCGAAGGAAAACATGGGGGAGAGAGAGGATTCACTGAGGAGAATACGGACACCGTCAACAAGTGTGCGGTTCCAGCGTTAAGAGACGCCATTTGTTGGGGTGTGTAGGGAGCCAAAGGTTCCATACACACCCCGCGAGATGTTAAGAAGTGAGCAATGGGATCCATGAATTCTCCACCACGATCACAGCGAAAGACTTTCAGACGGCGACCACAGGCCAGCTCGGCCTGAGACAGCCAGGATTCCAGAGTGGGACAAACGTCACTTTTTTGCCGAAGTGCAAAGACCCAGTGCATGCGAGAAAGATCGTCTATGAGACAGAGGACATAACGGCCAACCCCCCCCCCGAGAGCGTCATGGGCAAGAGGTCCCATGACGTTGGCATGCAAGAGATCAAGCGGGTGAGACATGCAGGATTCTGACGTGGAAAAAAGGGGAGCGATGCATCTTGCCTTGGGCGTAGTCAAGACTTCAGTAGGACAAGGGGCAGAGAACATGTCGGCGTCAAGACAATGAGCGGGCATGTCCCGAAGCAAACTGTCAACGGCAACAGTGTGAATGTGACAGAGACGGCGATGGAGAAATTGTGCATGTGCCGGAGTGAGAGAGCGGGCCACGTGAACAAGAGCGGTCGAGGAGGGATGTGTTGCAAACGATGGTACACAGAATAAGCGATCACAACGAGTGCCACGCAGAAGAACACGACCAGTAGTGCGATGCAGGATGGAAGCAATGCCATGGCTAGAGGAGAAGTCCATGCCCTGGTCGTCAATTGTCGTAACAGATAGCAGACTGAGCTCAAGAGCGGGGACATACAAAACGTCACGCAGAAAGAGTTCCCCCTAGGGCCAACAAAGCGGACAACCCCGACACCCTGGACAGGTAGAAGCTGGCTAGAGCCGGTGCAAACAAAGCGAACAGAGCCAATGGGACCCAGAGAAATGAACGAGGAACAACAAAAGGTCATGTGGTGAGTGGCCCCTGATTCAAGGATCCAGAAGCCACCCGTCACGCGGACAGAAGCAGGGTTACGACTCACAGCGGCACTGGCAGAGCGAGGAGAAAGGTGCTGACCACAGGCGGCAAGACAACGAGGAAGACTGTAAGACTGCCACTGCTCAATCCACGGGACATCGACTGGGGAACAACCCTGAACATGACCAGAGGACGGCCCACAAAGAGACAAATCAGCGGCACACGCAAGTCCCCCCTGAACCGAAAGCCCACTCTCACCTCCCTGATCGCGGAGGTGAGGCGCTGGTGGACGGCATGAGAGAGGAGAGAGTCCAACTGGCGGATGTCCTCAGACGGCCCGGTGATGAGTACGCCAGAGCAGGGGCGCTGGGAGCTGTGGATGGAAGAAGCCCATGATGGAGGAGCGTAGAAACCAGATGGGGGTTCGAAGTAGACGAGGCTGCCAAACCCGGGGGGGCAACCCCAGTGGGCGGACGGCAACAGTGAAGAGAGGGCAGTGCTGTAGGCAGCAGCTATAGGAGAGGAGGAGGAGGAGCGTGCAGAGCCACCACCTGGACCTATGGAGGAGGAGGAGCGCGCACAGCCACCACCAGACCCTATGGAGCGTGTCCAGTGTGCACGCATGGCTTAGGCAAGGCGGGCATCATCAGGTGGCTCTGGGCATTTGGGCGCTACATGACCGGTGCCATCGCAATTCCAGCAAGTGACAGTGCTCGAGGAGGAAGATGGGGATGCAGCACTATTATAACCTCGACCCTTGCCACCCCTTCCTTGCCCATCACCGCCAGAGCCACCCCCTCTACCTTCACCTTTACCAACCTCCCCCACCGTGACCACCCCCTTGGGAAGGAAGAGATGTAGCAGTCGTCGTGGAAGTGGTGGTGGAGGATGATGCAGGGGCAAAAAAGGTGGAGGAAGAAGGAAATTCAGTGGCAGCTGCTACAACTGCGGCGCGATGAATGCGTTTGTTCTGCAGCGAGCTCCACCAATCGGTCAGACGTTGGGAGGTGAACTTCCACAATGCACCAATGCTAGGAGGTGCGTCAGCGGTGACAGGGATGGCAGCCAGACGTTCAAGCTCAGTAACCTTCACCTTGTGGAAGATGTCACTGAGTTCTAGGATGAGGCCGTTGACGATGGAGAGAACAGCGTGGAGCTGACCAGGGCAGCCAGGGCGGCAGCTGCGTGGCCTTGCCGAGGCCGCGCAGCAGTCTCAGGCTGCGTGCCCAATAAGAGTCTGCAATATCGTCAGCACGCATGGAGAGCGTGTTGAATTGGACAGTGAGGATGCTCTGACCTGCATACCCAGTCACTGTTGTGTGCCGCTTGATCAGTGCATAAGCACCAACCGGGTCAGTAGGGGTGCTGCGTGTAGTGTCAGCATTGTAGGACCCGATTTCATCAGTGAGATCGTCGGGTCCAGCGCAAATGAGGGCACGGACAGCACGTGCAGACTTAGAATTGACTGGCACGAAAGCTGGAGCAATAGAGGGGTTGGGTTCATGGTAGTATTCCCAGAGCTGTTCCCCCTCTGTCCATGCACTGAAACGAACCTCCCAAGAGTGGAATGTGAGGTTGCAGGTGAAGTGAGGTGAATTAGAGTCAAAGTCAGGCTTGCGTTGCACAGATGGGGCAAGAGCTTTTGCTGTAGTTGCGCACGCTGCGGCGGCGACCGTAAGAGGGTCAGAGGAAGATGAGCCAGTGGCAGCAGATGTCGAAGCGGATGGGGTGGAGAATTCTCAAGCAATGCCGGTAGGCCGAGTGCTACGCAGTGTGGGTTGGAGACGGTTAATGACCAAGTTAGCAATGTGACCTGTGAAGGTTTCTTGGTCCGCCTGGTCAGCCCGCGACTTCTCCTCAACGACGCACTCAGCAGTAAGTGCTGCTTGCAGCGCATTCCGATCACGCTACAGTTCAGCTTGCAAGTTTGTGTATTGGTCATTGTCAACTGGCATGTTGCCAGTGGCGTATCTCTGCCGAGAAATTTTCAGTAGAGTTTCCCTTGCCCCAGTGGGCATGGGAAATGTATGGTGAGTGCGGCAGAAGTTCACTGCAAGGTAACAACCTGGACGCGCAAACATGCCAATACAGAAATGGCAGGAAGAGAGAGAGAGAGAGAGAGAGAGAGAGAG
>SZWC01001712.1:0-24974 GCA_023375785.1 Penium margaritaceum | reverse complement strand
GAGAGAGAGAGAGAGAGAGAGAGAGAGAGAGAGAGAGAGACCAAGAGAGACCAGGCTCACCAGGCACGGCGGCGTAATGAGAATAACGGTGGGAGAGCCGCTACACCTGAGGAGGCGACAATTGCAACAGCAGCTGATGTGGAGACGATGAGACAAGCTACTCCTGTCAACGCTGCAGCTCACAGGCAGGAAATGGCTGCAGTGGTCGAGACCAACAGCTGAATGTGACGAGTAGCTGAAGATGAAGAGGAGTGCAAGGATGATGCCAGTACTGTGGAGGTGTGGATAGACTCAACGGCACTAGAGAGTGTTGTGGCCGTTGCAGCTGCTGCTGATGCGACTGCGTCTGCTGCGACAGCAATCTAAGTCACTACGTTGACAGTAGCAGCCGCCAAATATCCCTAATCAACTGCAGTCACAGTGTAGGTCTCGATGGCTCTGCCAGCGGCAGTGCTGGCTGGTGCACGTGCAACACTTGTACTGGCTGAAAAAGTAGATGCAATAGCAGCACGGGACACGATTGCAGCCTGCAGGGTAGTCTGAATATCAGGGGATGGAGAAGACGCCGACTCTGCAACTCACGCGGCCGGAGATGTGGCACGGCGTGAAGCAGGCGCTCCTCATACTGCTACCGCGGAGGATGGTGCTATGCCACGAGGAGCAGCTCGACATCGTTGCTGGCGGGTCCTATGGGCAACGGGTGGGCTTACAGGTGAGTGAAGAGGTCGATGATCACGCGGTGGCGCCGTAGCTGGTTTGTTCTGCACCGTTGGAGAGTCCTCGGTGGCTGACTTATAGTGAGCTGCGTAGTCCCTTGCGTCTACCCACTCCTAGTAATCAACGGGGACATAGTCCTCACCCGGGTGGTAGCCCGGGCTACAGCGACGAACCCTCGACCACACCTCCCTCTCCGCCCGCTCCTCGTAGTACGCAAGCTCCTCGTCAATGCGGGCTCGCTCCCGCACAGCAGTGGGTGACGTGGGGATGGGCTCGGTTGTAGGCGAAGACGCCAGCGCGCCGAGTGCTTGGTTGCCTGGGAGGCAGCCTGAGGTGCTGAGGAGTGCATGGGGACAAGCTTCAGCTGCTCGGGTTGATGCTACTGCTGTAGATGTGTCGACTGCTGCAAAGGCAGTGTGCGGCGTCAAGGCAACACATGCGGAGCAGGAGAATGGAGGCGGAGAGGTGCCAGTGCACAGGGCAGGCGTGTGCACGAGGCCGAGGAACCACACTGATTGCGGGTGCGACGGGTGGTGCAGTAAAGAAGGCAACCACGTGACTGTTAAGAGGCAGTCACGTAGGTCCGTCTTGCGTGTACAAGTTAAAGCACGGCAGAGGAGGGGTGGACGACGGCGGAAGGAAGACAATGCCGCAAGACTAATGATGCAAGAAACGACCGCACCTCGCAGAGTGCGGGTGTGGTGTGTGCCACTGTGAAGAACATGCAAGCATAGCTTTCTGGGAGAATGGAGGGAAGGTCGGTGCCGCCACGTGACAGCACCGGCATGCATGCAGCGGCCAAAGCTCGGCGAGGTGTGCGGGGAAGAATGCGGAGATGTGCGTGCCCTGTGCACACGAGTGGAGCACACTGTGAGCCACGGGTGCGATGTGAGCGGCTGAAGTGCCGGCGGCCACTGCTGCGGCTTCTACCTGCCACGATCGTGAGTGTGTGGCTTGCGCGGGATCACCCGCCACGTAGAAGTGGCCCGACGAGGTTTCACGAGGTCTCAGGAATTTTGCGAGGACGAAGAAGCCCTCCTGCTCTGATACGAATAGGTAGCCTTGATTGCTGAGCAAGCAAGCAAGTAGTAAGCGACATGGACAACCATGGATCGGGGGCAAGCTCACGTGAAAAAGTATGAAAGCGTGACAAATGAAGTGAGTAACAAGAGAGCGAAGTTGTAAGTGCCGGTTGACCGGGCCACCTACGCGAACCACTCGACGTGGGGCCCAGACGCCACCCAGGGATCGAATCCGTCCCTGGAGCAAACGACCTCTAAGCGGTTTCTCACACGCATGTATAAACCGGACATGTGGTCCCGAGGGATCAGCCACCCGGTACACTACGGTAAAAGCATGCAAGTTTGCAGGAATCCAAATACATCACAAGCACGCACTTCTGCAAACAAAACCCCCATTTTGATATGGAGAATTATCACTAAGCTAAGGCTCGTCGTGAGGGTGACGTTGGTGGTGTGGCCATCACTTGACAACTTGATGGTGTCACCACCACTTGTTGGTTTTCGCGCATCTCTCATTGTACTCTGTTGTGTCTTCCTGGCTTGTGTACATCAGCGTGCAAATGACTGACGGCAAGACTCGACGCTGCTGGAGTGTCGCTCAGTGGAGCCGACGCGCGCTGAGGCCCACGCACCGTTCGCTGGAGCCTCCTCCCTCCGGCGATGCGCTCAGCTCCATCGGCAGGCCTCCTCGGCGGTCGGGCCGCTGGCGGTCACTGCCACTGCAGATGCTGTTTCCGTGCACCCAGCTCTGTTCCTGGTTGTGGCATTGCATCTGTAGCGTCATGCTGTGCCTAGGGTCCATGTCGCCTGTTGTGTGGCCCTGTTTGGCATCACTAACTGTCGTAGGCACTGCTCGGGTTCAGGCAGCCATAACTCTTTGTTTTTTTTTCTAGCTGAGTCTGACCGCACGACTGCGTTTGCAGCGTTGGTATTATGGTATGCTCCAGTTTTCAGGGTAAAACGGACGACGCCCGGGTTTTGGGCTGTCAGGCGTCTGGCAGGGCTCACCGAGAAAACCCTGCCTGCCAGAAAATAGGTCTAGGACTATTTTCTGATTGGCTGGTTAGCTAAGTAACAAGTTCTACACTAGTGGGGGGGAGCTAGAACTTGGAGGGGTCTCCCATTGTTGCTCATTCTTCATTCCTAATCAGTCACTTTCAGTTTTCAGCTGCTTTCTGGCGCTAACACTGGCGCGCATGTTTTTGAGAAACAAACCTAGAGCTTCCAGACTTCCAGACACTAGAGCAGCAGACTGAGGGGGCAGCAGACTAAAGCAACGAGNTATGGTCCAGTTTTCAGGCAAAACGGACGACGCCCGGGTTTTGGGCTGTCAGGCGTCTGGCAGGGCTCACCGAGAAAACCCTGCCTGCCAGAAAATAGGTCTAGGACTATTTTCTGATTGGCTGGTTAGCTAAGTAACAAGTTCTACACTAGTGGGGGGGAGCTAGAACTTGGAGGGGTCTCCCATTGTTGCTCATTCTTCATTCCTAATCAGTCACTTTCAATTTTCAGCTGCTTTCTAGTGCTAACACTGGCGCACGCGTTTCTGAGTAACAAACCCAGAGCTTCCAGACTTAGACTCTAGAGCAGCAAACTGAGGGGGCAGCTGCCTTAAGCAACGTGTGTGGAAGCCCGCACGCTGCGTCAACAACGGTGTCCCAACCTAATGCCTAGGTTTTCTAGCTTAGTATCAGAGCCAGAGCAAAGCGGCAGCAGCAGAAGACTCATGTACAGGTGCCACACAACGCCGGCGGACCCCCAATACGCACCAGTGCAGGGGAAATGCTGACGGATTTTTTCTGGAAGCATTGACCCGCCTGGTGGCGGCGTCAATTTTTTTCCCACGTCCACTGGGCCAGGGGAAATGCTGCCAAAAATTTTTCCGGCAGCACTGACCCCCACGCTTGATGCGAGGAGGTGAGCGGCAGGCCGCGTCTGACACCTGCGGGCGACGATGCACGCTACAACGTCACCCAGGTGCAGTGACTGGCACAAGCACGCAGCAGCAGCAACCTGCAACAGCGGTAGCCGCAGGCAATGGCAGTGGGCAATGGCAACAGCAGCGAGCAGCAGCTACGTGCAACAGCAGCAGCAGGCAGAAGTAGTAGCTCGCAACAGCTAGTAGCAGTAGCAGTCCGCAGCAGCAGCTCGCAACAGCAGCAACAATAGCAGCAGTCCACAGCAGCAGCCCACAGTAGTAGCGAGCAGCAGCCGCAGCACGCAGCAGCTGCAGCAGCTGCAGCAACGTGCAGTAGTAGCAGCGGGCTGCAGTAGTCGCAGCAGCAGGCTGTAGTAACCACAGCAGCGAGCCGCAGCAGCCAACTACAGCAGCAGCACTAGCAGCAAGCAGTTGCTGGCAGCAACCAGCAGCGGCTGCTGCAGCTTGCAGCCCGCAGCGAGTGAGCAGCAAGCAGCAGTCCGCTGCTGCCAGCAAGCTGCAGCTTGCTACTACCAGCGAGCAGCAGCCTGCTGCTCACAGCAAATAGCGGGCAGCTGCCCACTATGACATACAAAAAAGGAAAGAAAAAGAAAACGAGAACCAAAAAAATCCCCCATCCCGTTTTTTTTTCTCTGACGCGACTGCAGCAACCACAATAGCCGCAGCAGCCCGCAGCAGCAGAATCTACTACTGCAACTGCAGTCGCAGCAACAGCAGCAACAGCATTAGCCGCAGCCGTAGTAGTAGCAACAGCAGTTGCAGCAACAGTAGTAGTAACACAGCAGCAGCAGCAGCAACACCTGCATCACTAGCAACAGCAGCTGCTGCAGTGCCAGTAGTAGCAACAGCAACAGCAACAGCAGCAGCAACAGTGGCCCCAACAACCGCCGCTGCTGACGTCAGCATCCCGCTGCTGACGTCATTGCTGACGTCACTGCTGATGTCATCAACGCAAAAAAAAGGGGAGAATGGGAAGGGGGAAGACAACCAAAGGGTGGGTAGAACTCCCACCGCCCCAAGCCACTACTGAGATCAACAACACAAAGAGAAAAAAAAAACAAAGGGCATCAAACCATGGCTGGTAGCCCCGGTGGAGAGGGGTCCTCCTCTGTTGGGGGGACCCCCAGCCCTCCTTTCTTGCAACGACTGTAGCAGCAACAGCAGCAGCATCATCAGCAGCAGCAGCTGCAGCAGCAGTAGCAACAGCAACAGCAGCAGCAGCAACAGCAGAAGCAGTAGCAGTAGTAGCCCACTGGTGTCTTTGGCGGCAACCCTGACCCCCTCGCTGCTCTTCAAAACCAGCTCGCTGCCTTGACGCAACAGCTTGCAGCGCTATAGCCGTTACCCTCCCAGACTGCCACCAGTGCCCCGCCATCGTTCATCCCTCCAGGGCACGCCAGTCCAACTATGTCTGATGCCACGCACTATCTGGCACACCAACAAACTCAGCGCCAGCGGCAGACAGTGACCTCCGTCCTTGGCCCCACTCTGGGCGCCGGCCGCAGGCAGAAGGACTTTGAGACGCCGCCGCCGCTGCTTTAGGCCGGCGAGAAGTTTTGGACCTAGGAGCTCAGCTTCCGGATCTGGGCGCTAGGTGAGGGCATGTGGGCCTACTACACCCTCCCTTATGACGTCGCTCAGGCCGACCAGCTGTATGACGATGGTCACGCCGTCCGTACCCTCGTCCCAGTCGCCCCTCCAGCTACCCGCCTGGCCTTAGAGCCTTTCCTCTGTGACTTCACCACTGGCGCCATCCCAGACCCTGCATCCGCATGGCATATCCTCACCCGGCCCCATCGCCTATCTAGCGACGTTGACACCAGCCGTCTGCTCCGGAAGTTCACCTCCCTGCACATGGGGGAGACCGAGACGGTGACTGCCTATTGGCAGCGGGCGGAGGACATCCTTCATCGTCTCGGCAAATCTGCCCCTCCTCCTCTGTCCGCGCTCCTCACCATCAAGCGCGGCGCCACTAGCGCGTACGCGGACGTCTTTGTGCACTACCCCCAGAACGTCCTCTCCACCATGGCGGCCCAGGGCAACCTCATGCCCTGGGTATATGATCTCTTCCTTCGCATTGAGGAAGCTTGTCTGGAGTCCCAGCTCCATCGCACGGAGGCTCTTGCATCCCCTGCCGTTGCCTACCCTGCTGTCGCCTCCGTGGCCGTCGCTTCCCCCGTCGCAGTTACCTCCTCGTCTTTAAGGAAGAAGAAGAAGAATCGGAACAAGAAAGGCAAGGGTCCGCCGCAGCAGCAGTAGTAGTAGCCGTCGGCCGGGTCCTGAGGTGGTGGCTCGGTCTGCCACAATTGTGGCCAGCCCACGCACGGGTGGTACACGTGCCCTCTCCCGACAAACGAGGTGCGCATCATCGCCACCATGCGTCGCCAGTGGGAGCGCCGTCACGCCTCTGACGCCATCGCTGCCGCTGGCCCTGACACCTCGACCTCGTCCAGCAGCTCCGCCACTCCAACACCGCTGCCAGTCCCACAGACACCTCCGCCGCAGCAGTACTATCCGCAGTCGTCGGCACCTCCGTTCCCGTCACCGGCGCTGTCCCTCCCTTACCCGGGCTCTGGTGCCGTCACTCCGCACTCGGTCTACACTACCGGGTCGTCCTCCCGTGAGTGTCAGCTCAAGCAGTTTATCACGCTTTAGCTCGGCCTGACGCGCCCTCCTCCCAAGAGAAGTGCGAGTTGCATCACCTCCTGCTCTCCTGCCCAGCCTTGCATGACTGAGACTGATCTTCGGTCGTGTCCTATTTCCACGTCTGTCTCATTGTCTCACGTGGTCTCCTCTACCCCTTCCTATGACGACGTTGCGTGGCTTGACAATTGGCAGTCTCAGTTTGTGCCTCCTTCCACCGCGTCCGCGTCCCTTGCTTGCTGCCATGTAACCATCAGCAATCTGGCGACCCGGTCCAGGACCCCGCTCACACCTGGATCATCGACTCCGGGACCACGCATCACATGATAGCCTCTCGTGAGGCCTTTAGTGTGCTCGGTCCTGTAGGCGATGTCTCCAGTGTCCGGACGGGCTCTGGAAAGGTGTTTCCTATCCGTGGTGTTGGCGTTGTTCGTTTCTGTGGTCCTGCCGGTGACATCTTTCTCACCGATGTCCTCTTCGTCCCTAGTCTCGAGCTCAGCCTCCTGTCCGTCACTGCCCTTGACCGCATGAGCATGGACGTTGTGCACTCGCGTGGTGTTGGTATTATGTCGCTGCGTCCGTCTGGTCTCGTAGTACTACACGCCGCCGCCCATGGAAACCTGTGGCATGTGCCCCGTCTTTCCTCCTCCCCTTCCATCTCCTCCCCGACGGCCGCCACAGGCCATGTGTTTGTCACCAGCATGCTTTTTCCTTTTCACACTCGTCTCTTCCACCACCGCCTTTGCCACGTCCACTCTGTCGCAGTAGACAGTACGCTCCGCACCCAGCTGGCCAAGGGCCTTGACCCGGAGACTTTCCCCCTCCCGTGCCCCACTTAGTGCATTGACTGCGCTCATGGGAAGATGCACCGCTCCACGTACCCTTTGTCTTCCTCCCATGCGTCCACCCCTCTTGACCTTATCCATTTGGACATCATTGGCCCTCTCCCCTCCGAGTCCGTCAGCGAGCACATTCGCTATGTCCTCACCCTCACTAACGACTACTCTCGCTACTGCTGGGTCTTCTGCCTTCGGCAGAAGAGCGATGTCCCCCGCACCATCCAGGACTGGCTTGTCCTGGCGGAGCGCGAGTGTGGCCGCTCTCTTCACCGCTTTTGCTCCGATTGCGGTGGTGAGTACATGGTGAGGCCACGACCTTTCTCGCCTCACGCGGCATCCACCATGAGACCTCCGCGCCCTACACGCCTGCCCAGAACGGTGCCTCCAAACGGTGGAACCGTACCATGGCGGACGCCATTCGCACCATGCGGGTCGAGTCCGGTCTCTCCAATGGCTTCTACTTTGATGCCATAGCCTACATGACCTGGGTCTGGAACCGGATTCCCCACGGTCCCCTTCCCCGCCAGTCCACGCCTTACCAGCATTGGTGCGATCAGCGCGCTGACCTCCACCAAGCTCGCATCTGGGGCTGCGTGGTCGTTGTGTGGCTGCCCGCCCCATAACAGGACGGCAAGCTCACCCCCCGCGGACGTCCCTGGACCTTCCTTGGTGGCTCTCATCAGTCCAAGGCCTGGCGCTTCTGGAATCCCTCCCGGTATTGTATCGTCGAGTCCCGGGATGCCCTCTTCTTCGAGGACCTGTTTCCTCGTGACCTCATTCGCTCCGGCTTGTCCGTGTCTATCTCGTAGCGTGGGGGAGTGAGTCCGTCCTGCCGCTTCCGGGTGACACAGCCCCAGTCGCGTCCGCTGGTCCCTCCAGGCCACCAGCCCCAATCGCGTTCGCTTGTGCCTCCGGGCCAGCAGCCCCAGTCGCGTCCGCTGGTCCCTCTGAGCCAGCAGCCCAAGTCGGTTCCACTGGTCCCTCCGAGCCGACAGTCCCGGTCGTGTCCACTGGTCCCACTGAGCCGACAGCCCCAGTCACGTCTGGTAGTCCCTCTAGGCCCACGGCCCCAGTCGTGTCCGCATGTCTCTCCGAGCCGGCAGCCCCAGACGCGTCCGCTTGTCCCTCTGGGCCGGCAGCCGCAGACGCGTCCCCCAGTCCCTCCGAGCCAGCAGCCCCATTCGCGTCCGCTGGTCCCTCCGGGCCGGCAGCCCCAATCGTGTCCGCTGGTCCCTCCGGACTTGCAGCTTTAGTTGTGTCCACTGGCCCTTACGGGCCAACAGCTCCAGTCACGTCCGCTGGCCCATCGAGGCCAGCTGCCCCGGTTGCATCCGCTGGCCCCTCCGAACCAGCAACCCCGTCTGCCTCCATTGGCCCGTCGGACTTCGTACCATCTCCTACCCTGCCACGCTACACACGTGGCCCAGGCGGCAGCCTCCGACCCAGACCATCGGTGAGAGCGCAGACTGTCGCACCATGCTCCATGGCACCTGGACCCCCCGTGGCTCCATGTGTCTCCTCCTCTCCCACGGTCATGAGTGAGGACCCTGGCACCAAGGCCCTCGGCTTGACCACCTCGGCCATCATTGCAGACCTTCACCCGGGCTCCATACTGGGCTACGCCATGCTTCATCATGAGCATCGGCACGCTATCGTGGCTGCACTCGCGCGCATCCCACCTGGGGCTCGAGATGCACACGCTCTCTCAGTCCGTTCCACAGCACGCCCGGAGGACCCAGCCACCTTGCGCAAGGCACAAGCCTCTCCTGAGGCCACACACATGGGCGCTACCTGCGCCGATGAGCTCGCTGCTATCCGACAGCACCATGTGTACGACCTCGTCGACCTTCCTCCAAGTCGGAAGGCCATCGGCGCCAAGTGGATCTTTCGGCGTAAGTGGAAGCCCGACGGGTCCTTGGACAAGTACAAGGCCCGCCTTACAGCCAAGGGGTTTGCCCAGATTCCTGGGGTCGACTACGACCAGATCTTTGCCCCAGTTGGCCGGTTCTCCACTAGCCGGGCGCCCTTCAGCCTGGTCCCCCCCCCTCGCCCAGGGTGAAGAGCTCTACATGGTGTAGCCCCCAGGCTTTGACGACGGAACTGGGAGAGTCTGCGACTGCGTAAGGCCCTCTATGGCCTGAAGCAGTCACCTCGGTGCCGGAACCAAGAGATCAGCAGCACGCTCCTTCGGGGCGGGCTCCAGCGTAGCACCACTAACCCTGCACTATTTGTCAGTCCACGAGGCCAAACTTTTGTCGCTGTTCTGGTTTACGTCAATGATCTCCTCATTGCGTCGCCAGACACGGCTGTCATCCAGCGTGTCAAGGACTTGCTGCACGCCGCCTACCATATGAAGGATCTCCGATCTACCGAAGTCTTCTTGGGCATGGAGCTCGAGCATGATCGCTCCCAGGGCGTCCTACACATCCACAAAGCTACCTACGTGCAGACTCTGTCCACCCGCTTTGCGGAGGACCTGCCACTCGTGCCGAGCGCATCCTCACCCATGTCACCCGATGGCCAGGTGATGCTGAAGAGTCCTGACCCAACTCCTGTGGGGGAGCCATTTGATGTGACCACGTACCTGCGAGTCATTAGGTCACTGATGTTCCTGGCGACGACGACGCGCCCAGACATCGCGTTCGCCGTCAACCTCCTAGCCCACTTTTCTTAGGAGTCGCGTCATCTCCACTACAAGGCCGCGATCCAAGTACTGCGTTATGTCGTCTCGACTCCTCGGCGAGGTTTCATGTTCCGCCGTCTGTGGTCGCGGTGGGCTACACCGACAGTGACTGGGCCGGCAGTCCGGACGGTAAGAGTCGCACAGGCTGGATCTTTTTGATTGGCAGCACAAATGTGTCCTGGTGCAGTGGCAAGCAGGGGTGCATTGCATGTAGTACTACTAAGGCTGAGTACGTGGCTCTTGGCTCAGGCGCATGTGAGAGTGTGTGGTTGCGTTGTTTGTTGTCCGAGTTGCGTCAGCCAGTCGCATCCATCACGTTGCATTGTGACAATGAGAGTGCCATAGCCATCACCGTCAATGACGGCATGCATCACACACGCACAAAGCACATCGACGTTAAGTATCACTATGTGCGTTCGTTGTTGCATGACGGCAGCATCAGCATCGTGTGGGTTGAGATAGCAGGACAGTTGGCTGACTTCTTGACCAAGGCACTGAAGCGTGACTCGTTCAAGAAGGCTGTGAGTTTGGTCGGCGTGCGTCCGTGAGTGGCTCTCTTTATCTCTTGCTTCAATCTCTGCATGGCCTGGGGGAGTCTGGTCATTGACTCTGTCTCTGCCCGCACATGTGCACTACGCCTGTCAGTCATGAGGAAGTGTTGGTTTTCGCGCATCTCTCATTGTACTCTGTTGTGTCTTCCGGGCTTGTGTACATCGGCATGCAGATGACTGCCGACAAGACTCGACGTTGCTGGAGTGTCGCTCAGTGGAGCCGACGCGCGCTGAGGCCCACGCACCGTTCGCTGGAGCCTCCTCCCTCCAGCGATGCGCTCAGCTCCATCGGCAGGCCTCCTCAGCGGTCGGGCCACTGGCGGTCACTGCCACTACAGATGCTGTTTCCGTGCACCTAGCTCTGTTCCTGGTTATGGCATTGCGTCTGCAGCATCATGCTATGCCTAGGGTCCATGTCTCCTGCTGTGTGGCCCTGTTTGGCGTCACTGACTGTCGTGGGCACTGCCTGGGTTCGGGCATGCATAACTCTTTGCTGCTATTTTTCTAGCTGATTCTGACCATACGACTACGTTCGCAGCGTCGGTATTATGATGTGGTCCAGTTTTCAGGCAAAACGGATGACGCCCGTGTTTTGGGCTGTCTGGCGTCTGGCAGGGCTCACAGAGAAAACCCTGCCTGCAAGAAAATAGGTCTAGGACTCTTTTTAGATTGGCTGGTTAGCTGAGCAACAAGTTCTACACTAGTGGGGGGGAGCTAGAACTTGGAGGGGTCTCCCATTGTTACTCATTCTTCATTCCTAATACGTCACTTTCAGTTTTCAGCTGCTTTCTGGCACTAACACTGGCGCGCGCGTTTCTTTGTAACAAACCCAGAGCTTCTAGACTTGGACTCTAGAGCAGCAGACTCAAGGGGCAGCTCACTTAAGCAACGAGCGTGGAAGCCCGCACGCTGCATGAACAACGCTGCTACCCCAACCTGCTGCCTAGGTTTTCTAGCTCCACTGTGCGCCCCATGCTGCGTCACAATTTGCACCAAAAAGCCTCGGTCAAGATTAATCACCTGGACTAGTATGGTGGTGTGTGTGCGTGCATGGAGACAATAGGGCACTTACGTGTCACAACCATAACCAACAGCACGCACACACGCACACACGCACGCACGCACGCACGCAGGCAAGCAGGCACGCAGGCACGCACGCACGCACGTACGCAGGCATGCACGCGCGCACACGGGCTTTTGTGGACATGCGCACACATGCACGCACGCACGCAGTTACGCATGCACACATGCACCAAGCACGCACGCACACGCGCGCGTACACATGCATGCGATCATGAATGCATGTACGCACGCGTGCGCCTAATTCATGCATGCATGCATGCATGCACGCACACATGCTCGCATGCGTGCACAATGGACAGACTCATACACACAAACACACACATACCCCGCTGTGTCTAAAAATGCGCGATGCTGCCATGATTACTGTGCAATCCAAACATATTATGGCAAAGGCTGCTTTCAAGTACTTGTTGAGAGGTATGTTTTGTATTATTTCTAAACTATGATGGAAGCATACCCACATACCCTTGAGGGAGATGTACATCATTTCGAGCGGCTTGTCTTGTTGTGATGTGAGCTGTTTCCGTCCGTTTGTACAGCTTACTGTGACCACTCGGCCATGTCCATGCTTGTGCAGATCCCTGATGCGGACCCAGCTGGCGCTGGAGCACTGATGGTTGGTGGATTCACCCGCCAGCAGCCACCAGGCGGCTGCCATGACGTCCCGGGTGCTTGCTGGGGTACTCTGCAGTTTTTCTGCAAACGCTAGAGTTTTCTCGGTGGACAGGCTCTTGAGGCCGATTTGCATGTTTTGCATTGTCCTTTCACAGATTGATGCCGGACTTGTGTGTGTGACCAGTCGAAGCGTCCGGCTGGAGATTCTGCACGTCTAGGTTCAGACGGCGCACCATTCTGACATGTGTGCACAGAGTTACGGCCAAAACAGTGGTTTTGGGCCGGTTTTAGGACATCTCTTGGACCGTCGCGTGCGACACCCGCTGTGTGCTGCGGCAGGTATTTATGCCATGGACCTGTCATTTGTTATCTCTCTCTGCAAATGCTTATGGAGCATTCAGAAATTTTGCCTTGTGTCCCCTAGCCAAACCCTTGCCGTTACGTGCACGACTTGTGACTGTCGTCACCGTCTGATTAGGCACTGACGCCTGGTCAACAGGAGTGTGGCTAGGAAGCTTCTATGCATCCTCTTATGGTATCAGAGCAACAAGCCAGAGCTTTTTGTGCTGCACATCAGAGATGCAACAATCGGAGCGGCAATGAGCAGCAGCAGCGGCAACAGCACACAACAACAGCGACAGGTCCTGGGAGGACCCACCAACTTGCGCCATTGCAAGGCGTAGGCCGCAACACCTGCGTGACGGAGGAGTCGTGCAGGAGGGGTGCAGCAGTGTAGCAGCACGCCAGCGCAGCAGTGCCATAGCAGCTATCCAGCAGCGCAGTAACAGTGCTAGCAGTTTTGACCACAGCAGCAGCAGCAACAACATCGGCGGCGGCATCAGAAACATCAGCAACATTAGCCGCCAAAGTGGCTTGAGGCCGTTGCCATCAAGCTCAACGGCAGCAGCAGCAGCAGCAACAACAGCAGCGTGCGCCACCGCTGCCCCTGTCCGTGCAACTTCCTAGAAGCCGCACGGACGTGGAGGAGCCGCAGACGAAAATCGTGTCAGCCACTACCTCCCCGTCGGCATGAGCTTGCCGTGGCTTCAAACGAACGTCGTTTTCAGCGTTTAAGGATGCGTTGGAAAGCTCTTCTCTCAAGCTCTCCAGAGCTACTATTCACGCTCAGTTTCATGCTTTGTCGCCACCAGCAAAGACTGAAGTGCAACGCAGATTTGTTTTCTGCTGAAATTCGGGCAGAACAGGGAAAAGTGACATTTTGCCACTTTTTCTAACTTTTTGCGACCGAACATTTCACCACCATGTTCAGCTCATTCAGGAGCCTCTGTGGTCCAAATTTCGCTTGATTTGGACAACCTTGAATTTTTAGTGCTGAAATTTTTAAATTTCAGCACTTCGCCAAATTTCTGGCCGTCAGCACCATACTTAGCCAAATTTTTGGCCGGACAGTCACAAATTTCCGGCTTTTCAAATCCTCGAGAAACGCTGTCAGTTTCTTGTTTGGAGCATTTTCGACGCTCGGCCCCATACTTAGCACCGCGATGGCGCCGGTCCGTGACAAGGACAAAGGACCCGCTGATCCCTCTTCCTCCTCTTCGGGCGTTGTGAGCCTGCAGTCGCAGTCCCGCATGATCGATGAGCTTCCTCGGCCGCAGGACGAGATGCGTTAGCAGCAGCAGAGGCAGTCCGACGCGTTGTAGGAGATCACGGAGTTACTGCGGGGTCGTTCGATGGCTTCACAGCAGCCACCTGGAGAGTCTACTGGAGCTGCACCATCCGCTCAGCAGTCTACACCCTACACAGTGCGGCGGTCTCAGCATCGATCATCACACGTGGACACCTGGGACGAGGAGGAGATTGAGGATGACTCACGCGAGCACGAGATTCGTGTGCTTGAGGAGCGCATCTGTGAGTTACGTCTGGGATCACAGCCTCCCACTCCACCACCTTCTCGCCGTCAGGATCAGACACGTCGTTCAGCAGCGTTCACCTTTGATGGTGTTTCCCTCACTGGTGGGCTCCCCATACCCCGTCCACCATCTCCTGAGCCTGAGGTCGCCCTCCCCACGGAGCGGCGACCGAAGGACTTTGAGACACCTCCACCCCGTTACGATAGTGACGAGGGCTTCGATTGCGGGGAGACCCTGTTTCAGGTGTGGGCCGATTCTGAGGGTGTCTGGCCGTACTACCACAGCCAGTACCAGACCCGCGACGCTCACCACGCCCAGACAGCAACGAGAGCGATGCGGGATCTCCTCTACGCCATGCCACGGGAGACTGTGATCGACTTCCGTCCTTTCCTCGGTCAGACCGGGACCGGGATTGGAGCAGATCCACGTCAGGGCTGGGAGCTGGCCCTGACACTTCTCGCTGCGGAGACCCATGCCACGAGGGCGGCCCGACTACGTGAGTTTCACTCCCTCCGCCAGGACCCCACAGAGCTCACAGCTGACTACTTGAGGCGCGCGATGCGCCTTTACACGCGCCTTGGGACCGGTGGCGGGATGCAGTTGTGGACGCTCGACACCATCATGATGGGAGCGCATTTGGACCATGTGAAGCTCTTTACGGGCTTCGATCGTATGGCTCTCCCTGAGCTGTCAGAGTCACTACAGCTGCTTCCTTGGGCCCATCGCTACTTCATCCAGGCCACATCGGCTCATGAGGCTGCCGTCGCTCATCAGCAGAGTCCACTGATTGCAGTAGAGACTGCGACGCCTCCTACGCCTCTGTCCCTGCTCCCCAGTCCCACCTCGACCGCCTCCTCCTCCTCCTCCTCTACTCCGAGTGGCCACACTCAGGGAGTTGCAGCGGCCGCACAGGGAAAGAAGGGGAAGAAGCGACACTGAAAGGGACAGCAGCAGCAGCAGTCGGCGAGTAGTGGCAGTGGACGTTCTGTCCCCTGTTACAACTGTGGAGGCGCTCACCGCTACACAGAGTGTGAGCAGCCACTTGACTGGACTCGGATCATGCGCGGCCTCCAGGCGGCGCACGCACAGCGGACTTCCTCGAGCGACACACGGACTGGGCGCACCGCGACCACGAGTGCTGCAGACGCACCCGTTTCATCAGGCGGCATCAGCGAGGTGGACCCTCGGGATCGCACGATCGCAGAGCTTTGTCAGCTGCTGGCGCTTCGTACTCAGGGAGGTGCGAGTGTGTTGTCACAGCCAAGTGGTCCCGACACAGCTTGTCTTACTGCGTCTGTTGCTCGTGATGATGCTTGTGGTGGAGCTATGGTGGCTTGCGATGAGGATGGACCTGACAGTATCGACTGGCTTGCCGAGTCACAGATCCGTGTTGTCCGTCATTGTTCCGAGTCCTCTGCTGAGCGCCCAGCAGAGGCAGAGTGTTCTGTGGCACGTTGCTCAGTGTCGACGACTGGTCGTGAGCCGAGTGGCACCTGGATTATTGACTATGGGGCCACTCATCACATCACCTGTCGTCGCAGTGACTTCGTTGTGCTGGGTCCCGTTGCGTCTGTTCGGTCTGTTCGCACAGGGTCTGGTCAGTCGTTGCCTGTACAGGGAGTTGGGGTTGTGCGGTTCGATGGTCCATCTAGCCCCTTGTACATTTCTGATGTGCTCTTTTTCCCTGCTCTTGAGCTCAGCTTGCTCTAAGGTCGTGCATGCACCAGGTCGGGCCTCACAGTTGAGCACTCTGCTGACTCTGCCACACTGATTGCTCTTGACACACGTGCCGTTGTGCTTCGTGCCTCTGTTGTTGATGACCTGTATCGTGTGTCTCATTGCACTCCCTCTGCTTCTCCTTCCCCTCCCCCTTCTGCGCGAGTGTTTGTCACTGGTGTTCTCTTGCCAGAACACCAGCGCTTGTTACACCGTCGCCTCTGCCATGTGAGCTCGGACACTGTGTCCAAGCTCATTTGTACTCAGCCAGCCCTCGGTCTTGACGCAGCTTCTTTTGAGAAGCCGCCCAAGACCGACTGTCTTTTTTGCGCCCAGGGTAAGATGTATCGCTGCTCTTACCCTGACTCCTCCTCCCGAGCACAACGCTCACTTCAGTTGGTTCACTCGGACCTTCTCGGCCCTCTCCCGGTCGAGTCCCTCTCTGATCGGGGTCGATACGTGCTCACCCTGACTGATGACTTCACGCGGATGCGGTGGGACTACAACCTGCGCCACAAGAGCGATGCCGCATTGGCAGTCCGCCTGTGGCTTGTGATGGTTGAGCGTCAGTCTCGTCACACTCAACGCACATTCCGTTCAGATCGTGGTGGCGAGTTCTTGGGCGAGATGGATGCTTACTTTGCCGAGCACGGTATCTTTCACCAGCTCTCTGCCCCTGCTACACCATAGCAGAACGGTGTGTCTGAGCGTTGGAACCGCACCATGGAGGATGCGGTTCGCGCTATGCAGTCTGGGTGCGGTCTACCGGAGTCCTTTGCCTTTGAGGGCTTCTCTTACATGACGTGGGTCTGGAACCGCTTGCCGCATGGTCCGCTTCCAGACCATGTCACGCCGTATGAGCTGTGGTTCGGCCAGCTATTTATCGCGCTGATCTCCGTCTCGCTCGCGTTTCGGGGTCTCTCGCTTGTGTCTGGTACACCGAGGACCAGCAGGGTTCTAAGGTCTCACCTCAGGGACGCATGTGTGCCTTCCTCGGCATCTCCCCCCGGTTGAAGGCCTGGCGGTTTTGGGACCCTGCTCGCCATCGCATTGTCGAGTCTCGAGATGCTCTCTTCTTTGAGACTCTCACCTACCGCAACTTGTCCAGCATTCTGTCGCTGGCTGCCGACCACGTTCCTACCTGTGTGGCTTCCCGGCGGATGGGGGAGACTAGTCCTACGGATGGGTCCGGCCGGGCTTCCTCACCTGCTGACCGGTCTCCGGCTGCTGACGATCTGGCCATCATGGCTGTGGGTCTAGTAGCCTCATCCGTACCGTCCGACACACCCGATCCTGTGCAACTTCCTTGTTCCACACCGGATCCCGTGCGGGATCCAGTTCCCTCTGACACACCTGATCCCGTACGAGCGTCAGTTCCCTCTGGCACACCTGACCCTGTGTCGGTGTCAGACCCTTCTGGCACACCCGATCCCGTATTGGTGCCAGTGCCGGTCCCCTCTGGTACACCTGACCCCTTACCAGTGTCAGTCCCCTCCGTCACACCCACTCTTGTGCATCCACCCATGCCTCCTACAACTCTGGCAGAGCAGCCTTCCCCGCAGCCTGAGGCGAGCGCTGCGTCGAGGTACTCCCGCGAGCCTGGCGGTCGCCTACGACCATTGCCCTCTAGAGCTCAGCGGACTGCTGACCCTGTGCCCAGACGACCGACTCGTAGTGTTCAGAGTGGCAAGCCCGGCACAAAGGCCCTTGGCCTGAGTATCCAGGCAGACTACGCCGAGATTCACCCAGCATGTCATGTCAGCCACAAGTTGGTCTCTCGAGAGTTCTTGGTCGCTTGCGACGCCGCAGCCGACCTTGTCACGATCAGACCGAGTCCGGAGGCATGTGTCTTAGCCACCCGGAGCGCTCCCTGGGCGATGCCTGATCCAGGCACGTTGAAGGAGGCACTCTCAGATCACGATGTAGACCTGTGGCGTGCTGCTTGTGAGGATGAGCTGAGAGTCATCCGTGAGCACGGTGTCTATGAGCTTGTCGACCTCCCGCCAGGGCGGAGGGCTGTACAGGCCAAGTGGGTCTTTCGCAAGAAGGTGAAGCCTGATGGCACACTGGATCGCTACAAGGCTCGCTTGACGGCCAAGGGGTTCTCACAGGTTGAGGGAGTGGATTTCACTGACACCTTTGCACCGGTTGGCCGCATGACCACGGCTCGCGCTCTATTCGAAGTTGCTGCTCACCACGACTGGGAGCTGCACCAGATGGACGTGAACAACGCGTTCCTCCATGGCACCTTAGAGGAGGAGATCTACATGGTCCAGCCACCTGGGTTCGAGGTCGGTGACAAGGTCTGGCGCTTGCGCAAGGCCTTGTACAGCCTGAAACAGTCACCCAGGTGCTGGAGCTTGGAGATCACTGGTACACTGACACGTGCCGGTTACGTACAGAGTGACGCTGACCCGTCCCTCTTTCTCAGACGGACAGCTGACAGCTTCACTGCCATCCTGGTCTACGTGGACGACCTCCTGATTACGTCTCCTTCTATGGAGGCCGTGAAGAGGCTAAGGCAGTTCTCCAGACTGCCTACAGGATGAAGGACCTTGGTCCTGCAGCTATGTTTCTCAGGATGGAGATCGTGTGTGATTGTCAGCGACGGACACTCTTGTTACACCAGGCACGTTACGCCCATGTTGTGGGGGAGCGGTTTGCTGACCTCTTGGGTGCAGTTCCTACAGCCTCCACCCCCATCACACCTGACGGGCAAGATGCTCTGAAGGTGGATGATCCTGCAGACCTGGGGGAGACAGTGGACGTGACCCTGTACTTGCGCCTGATCGGCTCCTTGATGTACTTGGCCACTACCACACGACCCGACATTGCCTTTGCCATCAACCTCCTTGCACCGTTGTCACAGTGTCCTCTGGAGAGAGCCCTTCATGCTGCTGTGCGAGTGGTGCAGTACGTGGTGTCCACACCGTACCTCGGACTCTGCTTTCGACGGCAGTGTTCGGTAGTAGTCGACGACTACACAGACAGCGACTGGGCGTGGAGTCCTGATGGGCGCAGCCGGACAGGCTACGTAATCCTCCTTGGTGGCACCGCTGTGTCGTGGCGCGGTGGCAAGCATGGTTGTATCGCACGTAGCTCATCAGAGGCTGCGTATGTTGCTCTTGGGGCTGGGGCTGCTGAGGCGGTGTGGCTGCACCGTCTGTTTCGTGAGTTGCGTCAGTCTGTGCCCTGCATTGTTCTGCACTGTGACAACCAGAGAGCTCTTGCCATCGTAGACAACTCTGGTGTGTTTCATGCATGCACGAAGCACATTGCTGTTGAGCATCACTTCGTGCGTGATCTTGTGGAGCGACAAGTGATCTCTGTCATCTTGGTCGGCACGGACATGCAGCGGGCTGACTTCTTGACCAAGGCGCTTGCGCGTTGAAAGTTCCTGGTGGTCATTCGTTCTGTCGGACTACCACCCTTGCCTGAGAGTGGCTGAGAGTGGGGTGTGTGAGCATGGACAGTTGTACATCTAGTTGTGCACATGTGTCAATTCTACACGCGTATGGACATGCGTACCATCGGGTCATGGGGGAGTGTTGTGATGTCAGCTCTTTCCGTCCGTTTGTACAGCTTATTGTGACCACTCGGCCGTGTCCATGCTCGTGCAGATCCCTGATGCGGACCCAGCTGGCGCCGCAGCACTGATGGTTGGTGGATTCACCCGTCAGCAGCCACCAGGCGGCTGCCATGACGTCCCGGGTGCTTGTGTTGTGCTTTGTGCCGTTCCTGTACAGTTTACTGTGACCACTCGGCCGTGTCCATACTCGTGCAGATCCCTGAGGCAGGCGGCCCTGGTGACACCGGCGCGACGACAGGCGGCGGACTACCCGTCTGGAGCTGACCGACCACTGTTCCAGAGCCCCAGATGTCACCGGGAATCTTTGCTGTGCCTTCTACGTCTTGCAAGCGCCTTTCGGCGGACTGGGCATGCGGCCCATTTGCATGTTTTTGCATTATGTACTCACTGTCAGTCGATGGATGCATGCATGTGACCAGTCGTTGTGTGCGTCTTTTGATTCTGCACGTCTAGGTTCAGACGGCATAGGATTCTGACATGTGTGCGCAGAGTTACGGCCAAAACAGTGATTTTGGGCCGGTTTTAGGACAGCTCTTGGACTGCCGCGTGCGACACCCGTCGTGCGCCGCGGCAGGTATTTATGCCCTGGACCTGTCAGTTGTTATTTCTCTCTGCATTTACTAAGCTATTGAAGCTTATGAGACTTTGCGCGTCTCCCTAGCCTGATCCTTGATGTTTCTTGCACCTGCCTGCTTGCTAGTGCGTCAGCTGACTGGACAGTGTCGCCACGTCAGTAGCAGCAAGGCTAGCAAACTTCCTAGCAGTTGTTCATGGTATCAGAGCTGTGAGACAGATCTCACCGAGCAGCGCAGCAGAGACGCAGCAGAGCAGCAGCAGTGAGAGTCACCGCTGCAGCAGACCTTCTGGGACCCGTTGGAGACGGTCGACCGCCGTCAACGTGAGTTCGCAGCTGCAGAGACGGCAGCAGCGACGCGTACCACCACGCAGAGAGGCGTGGCGGCGGCGGTGCCAGCTTCCCTTCTCCCACCGCCACCGCAGCTGAGTAGCAGCAGCAGCGCAGCAGCCACAGCCGCAGCAGCAGCGTGACAGCAGCCGCGGCAGCAGCAGCGCAGTAGCAGCGGCGGCAGCAGTAGCGCAGCAGCCGCAGCGGCGGCGGCGGCAATAGTAGCCGCAGCGGCGGCAGCAGCACCAGCAGCCGCAGCGTAGCTGCAGCAGCAGAAGCAGCAGCGGCAGCGGCGGCAGCAGCGGCAGCAGCAGCAGTGTAGCAGCGCAGCAGCAGCGGCAGCGTGGCAGCGCGGCAGCGCAGCAGCAACAGCGGGCGGCGGCGGCGGCGAGCTGCTGCTGCAGCGCGCAACAGCAGCAGCGACAGCGTGCAGCTGCTGCTGCCACCGCCGCGTACGCAGCCACGCAGCTGCTGCTGCAGCTGCGCAGGCAGCTGCAGCAGCAGCTAGGCGGAAGCTGCTGCGCAGCTTCCGCGCAGCCTCCGCGCAGCCGCCACTGGGCGGCTGCACGCTCGCGCAGGACCGCGAGCGGAACAACAAAAAAAAAAAAAACGTCAGCGTCGACACTGACATCAGCATCCTGCTTGCTGATGTTATCAGGTCGTGCTGACGTCAGCAACCACCTGCTGACGTCAGCACCATACTTGGACAAATTTTTGGCCGGAGAGTCAAAAATTGCCAGCGTCTCAACTCCTCGAGAAACGCTGACGGTTTTGAAATCTGACAAACCTGACCTGCCTGTCCATACTGAGAGGCGACATGGAGTCGGACAAGTGGAAGGCGACTGGTGATCCCTCCTCCTCCTCCTCTGGCGTCCTGAGCCCACGCTCGCAGGCCATTGAGGACCTGCGGAGCCAGCAGGTTGAGATGCGCCACCTCCAACGGGAGCAGACTGAGGCCATCCGCACGCTCACTGAGCTCCTGCGTAGCCAGTCCACAGACCCACGGCAGGTTTCCGAGGGAGCTGCCGACGTCGCGATCCCTACACAGCAGTCAGCTCGTGCACCATCTACAGGAGCTCGACCTGACCCACTCACCCGTACGATGACTGAGCTTCTGCGTGGCCAGTCCTCAGCTCCACGGCAGGGTTCCGAGGGAGCTACCGGCGTCGTGTTCTCTGCACAACAGTCAGCTCAGGGACCTGGTACGGGTGCTCGGCCTGACCCACCACCTTCAGACCTCCTGGATGATGAGCCATTCATGCCAGGCATGACAGATGACTCCCCGGATCATGACATCCGGGTCCTTCAGGAGCGCCTCCGTCAGCTGCAGACGGGCACCAGATCTCCTGTGGTGCCTACGGTGCGATCGTCACCTGACTATCCCGGTGACTATCCCCTTCCAGGTTTCTTCCCTGTCTCTCGCCCTCCTCAGCCTGCGGCTGCTCTTCCCACGGAGCGGCAGCCAAAGGACTTTGAGGCACCACCCCCACGGTACATCATCGAGGATGGGTTTGACTGCTGGGAGATCATGTTTCAGGTGTGGGCCACCTCCGAGGGAGTTTGGCCGTACTACCACAGCCCATACCAGACTACAGACCCAGCACAGGTGTCGACAGCTGCTCGGGCCATGCGAGGACTTCTTTACGCTATCCCACGCGAGACTGTCGTCGACTTCCGCCCCTTCCTTGGCGAGGCTGGCACAGGCACTGGAGCTGATCCTCGTGGAGGCTGGGATCTGGCGCTGTCCCTACTGGCCGCAGAGACGCACGCCACGCGTGCGTCCCACATCCGCGCTTTCCATTCGCTTCGTCAGGGACCAGCGGAGCCTGCGGCGGATTATTGGCGACGCGCCATGCGTATTTACACGCGCCTGGGTACCTCAGGGGGCACACAGCTGTGGGCACTCCGGGCGATCATGCTCGGAGTTCGCCTGGAGTACACCGACATCTTCGACCGGTATAGCGACGCCGTTCTCGAGCCCTTCTCGGCCTCCATACAGCTGCTCCCTTGGGCGCATCAGCTGTTCCTCCAGGTGACGTCGACCCGCAAGGCTGCAGTAGCACATCAGGAGACGTCCCTTGCTGCAGCAGTCCTCGCCTCACCACCATCTTCCATCCTGCAGTCACCCTCATCCACCTCCACCACGACCTCATCTTCCTCTTCCACCTCGACCCCGTCTACACCCACGCAGACGCAGGGCGTCGCAGCAGCCGCCCACGGGAAGAAGAAGAACAGGAAGCGCGGATCGGGCCAGCAGCAGTCGTCATCCAGTGGTAGCAGTGGGCGTTCCGTCCACTGCTACAACTCTGGAGGTGCCCATCGCTACACCGAGTGCCAGCAGCCGCTTGACTGGGGGCGCATCACCCGCGGACTTCAGACGGCCCATGCTGCTCGTACCGCACCCATGACGTTGTCCGCACACTCCTCGGGACCCGCGGTGACTACGACTGCAGCTGTTCCTGCGTCCTCGCCAGCGAGCAGCAGTGATCCAGACCCACGTGACCGCACCATCGCCGAGATACGTCATCTTCTGGCGCTTTGCTTACAGGGAGGTGCGAGTGTGTTGTCATCGTCGAGTGGGTCACAGACTGCTTGTTCGTCCGCCTTCATGACTCGTGATGATACGTGTGGGGGAGCACAGTCCGCATGTGATGAGGATGGGCCTGACTGTAGACTGGATCCATGAGTCTCACCTTCGTGATGTACGTCGTTCTGTCCCACTGACGGCTCAGCGTCCCTCTGATGCCGAGTGCTCCATTGCTCGTTGTACAGTGACGTCCACCGGTCGTGACTCCAGTGGCACTTGGATCATCGATTCCGGTGCCACTCACCACATGACGTGTCGTCGCAGTGACTTTGTGGTTCTTGGTCCCGTCACGACTGTTCGTTCTGTTCGCACCGGCTCTGGTCAGTCCTTACCCGTCCACGGTGTTGGGGTTGTGTGTTTCGATGGTCCGTCTGGCCCCTTGTATCTCTCTGACGTGCTATTTGTACCTGATCTTGAGCTCAGCCTGCTGTCTGTGCGTGCCTGCACTCTGATGGGTCTCTCTGTTGAGCACACTGCTGATTCGGCGACTGTGACTGCTTCTGACACCCGTAGCATTGTTCTGCGTGCTTCAGTCGTTGATGACCTGTACCGCATTGCTCGGCCGTCCTCCCCTCGCTCCCCTACGTCCTCTGGTCGCGTTTTTGTCACTGGTGTTCTATCCCCAGACCACCAGAGGTTGCTTCACCGCCGTCTGTGTCACGTGGGCTCCGACACTGTGTCGAAGCTCATCCGGACACAGCCCGCTCTTGGTCTTGACGTGGCTTCTTTCGAGAAGCCACCCAAGACCGACTGCCTTTTTTGCGCTCAGGGTAAGATGCACCGGTGCACTTATCCTCATTCGCGTTCACGAGCACTGCGGCCCCTTGAGTTGGTCCACTCGGACCTGCTTGGTCATCTCCCGGTTGAGTCCGTGTCCGAGAGGGGCCGATATGTTCTGACACTGACTGATGACTTCACCCGGATGCGGTGGGTCTACAGTCTGCGTCAGAAGAGTGACGCCGCTCTTGCGGTTCGGCTCTGGCTCGTGATGGCTGAGCGTCAGTCTCGCCACACGCTACACACCTTCCGATCGGATCGCGGTGGCGAGTTCCTCGGTGAGATGGATGCCTTCTTTGTTGAGCACGGCATTTTTCACCAGGTCTCCGCTCCTGCCACCCCACAGCAGAACGGTGTCTCTGAGCGCTAGAACCGCACCATGGAGGATGCGGTCCGCGCCATGCGGTCTGAGTGCGGTCTCCCGGAGTCCTTCGCCTTCGAGGGTTTCTCCTACATGACGTGGGTCTGGAACCGCCTCCCGCATGGTCCGCTTCCGGACCACATTACACCGTACGAGCTTTGGTTTGGCCACCGTGCTGATCTTCGCCTCGCTCGCGTCTGGGGTTCCCTGGCCTCTGTGTGGTACACCGAGGACCAGCAGGGGTCCAAGGTCTCCCCTCGGGGTCGCTTGTGTGCCTTCATCGGCATCTCCCCGCGGTCGAAGGCCTGGCGCTTCTGGGACCCCACTCGCCGTCGTGTCATAGAGTCTCGGGACGCACTATTTTTTGAGTCACTCACTTACCGTGATCTGACTTCCATCACAGCCCTCTCTGCCGCCCACGTCCCTTCCTGTGAGGGTTCTCGGCGGATGGGGGAGATTCCTCCGCCGTCGACCACTGGTCGCCAGGCTGATGGGTCCGCTCGAGCCCCCTCTCGGTTTCCAGCACTTGACGACCCGGCTATTATTGCCATTGGCCCAGAGATATCGCCTGTGCTGCCCACTTCACACCCTACAGGCACCACGGTCCTCACGCCTCCTCTTGCATCACCACCTGTCCCTGCTAGCACCCCTGCTCAGGCGTCTGACCCAGTCCAGCCCACGCCTGTCCCTGCTTCGATTGACACTCTTTCAGTGTCCGGGCCGGCCTTACCCGCTGACACCCCCAGTTCTGGGTCCCCTACACACGCGTCTCCTCGCACGGCATCCCCGGCTGCCTCGTCTCAGTCCTCACCTGCTGCGGTTGTCCCTGACACTGTGGACGTGCCCGTCTCTGCGCCTGCTGCGCGTCCCTCGACCTCCGGATACTCTCGTGAGCCCGGTGGTCGCCTTCGACCACTGGATTCCGGAGCTCAACGGGTGTCGGGTCACGAACCCAGGCGCCCCACTCGCAGCATCGCGAGCGGTGATCCAGGCACAAAGGCCCTAGGCCTGAGTGCCCGCACTGAGCCTATAGAGGTACACCCAGCGTGCCCCATCGGGCACGATCTGGTCACTCGC
>SZWC01001711.1:252370-268809 GCA_023375785.1 Penium margaritaceum | reverse complement strand
AGAGAGAGAGAGAGGGGGGGGTCGCAATGCAAGCAGGTGTCTAAGGGATCATGAATGCATGGATGAGAATTTTCCTGAGTTGCAAGCATAAAATAACACACGCAGTGTGGTGGGAGGGGAGCGACGGGCAGGGCAAGAGCTCGTTACTCATGATCAGGTGGGCAGCAAGCTGACCAGGGATCATGGATTTTGCCCGATCTTGATCCTAACACTAGATTGGTCATTTTTATCCAAGATTTTTAGCAGCATGCATCATGGAGGGTGGCACCTAGGCTATCTAGGAACATCCTTGTAAGCCCTCGCCCCCCCTTCCCCCCCAAAAGCACACAATCAGAAGCCACAATATCCGAGGCAATAGATCCTATTTCCTGCGTTGCTGCTTGACTGTAAATAGCTCTACTTCTTTGCCTCCTCACATGGCGACTCCTCATACCGGTGGAGATTGTTTCACCAAATCCTGCCAAGTCAGTCACCTGTGGAAGGTGATGTGTGTGTAGCAATCCAAGAGGTCATTGTGTGTACCAAACTTACACACCAACACTTCCCCAAGACCCACAGGTGATACGAAACAAGAGTCAATAGGACAATAGACAACAACACAAAAGAAACAAGAGTCAATAGGACAATAGACAACAACACAAAAGAAACAATGGCGACAATATGAACCGTACAAGGATAGGAGCATCATTCAGGCACATCACAAAAGTGGAGCAAGCCAATAGCATGCACGACTATTTTGAAGACGTTGCTACTAAGTGCTTTCTTTAGGAACTCAGCGCAATACTGTCACGTATCAAGACAATCCGAATCTCATGCCCCAACATGGTCACACACAAAATGATGCTAAGTTTTAATGTACTTTGTGCGTGTGTGATGCATGCCATCATGCTCGACGATGGCCTTTGTGCTTTGGTCATTACAGTGCAAAGTGATGCAACAAATAGGAACACACAAGTGCTGTAACAAGCGACACAACTAGACTCTTTCAAACGTGCCTGCACCAAATGCGACGTGTCTCACTGGAGCTACGTGTAATGTACCCCTGCTTTCCACTCTTCCAATACACAGCTGTCCTATGATGACAAATATTCATCGTGTGTGACTGCGTGCATCATCATCATCATGCGCCCATTCACTGTCCATGTAGTTATCAACAACAATAGACAGATGTGCTCTGAAGTGCAATCCGACTTCTGCGGTAGAGAGAGCATAGTACACAACACAAAGGGCGGCCTCTGGGTTTTGTGCACGGGGATACCAAGAAAACCATGCTAGAACGTTCATTGCAAATTCTCCAGCTGCCATTGCGGTCATGGCCAGTACATGAGGGAGCCAATGACTTGGAGGTAATTTTTAACGTCGACCAGCTCCCCCGGCTTGGACACGTCACGTGTCTTGAGAAACCGCTGACTAGTTGGGGTCATCGGCATCGACGCAATAGGCACAGTCTTGAGTGGTGCACAAACCTCTCCCCTAGTCCGCGCACATATGCAGCTTGGTGGACATGGAGAGTCCGGCGACAACGATCGCGCTCAAGCTCCATCCCCAAGAAAACACAAACATGGCCTAAGTCCTTCATTTTGTATGTTGACTACAACAGTGTCTTCACTGCCTGCACTGCAGAAATTCTGGGCAACAAAATCAACAGATTATCAACGTAGACAAGGATCACGACAAACGGTTCTGATGACTTCATGCCAAAGAGAGCAAGACTAACTGTGTTACATCTGTATCCCCCCTTTTCTAGAGTGGAGGTAATCTCTTTGTTCCACCATCTTGGTGGCTGAACCATGTAGATCTTGTCATCCAAACGTCTGTGCAGGAACACATTGTTCAAGTCCGTCTGCGCGAGCTTCCAGTCATGATGGACGACCAAACTGAGAAGTGCCCGGGCGGTGGTATACCGCCCAACTTGAGCAAACGTCTCATCAATGTTGATACCAGGAACCTGGGAGAATCCCTTCACCGTAAGGTACGCGTTATTCTTGTCAAATGTGCCATTTGATTTTCGCCTTCGTCTTAACACCCAATGTGGTGAGACAGCCTTACGGCCTGGTAGAAGATTCACACGCTCATAGACATCATGTCCGTCCAAAGTTGCGAGTTTTGCCTTCATGGCCTTCTCCCATTGCTGAGCACAAGGAGCCTCTCGCGCCTGACGCACTGTGTTGGACTCTGGTGTCTGAGGCCCATGCTGCAATGGCAAAATATCACTCAGCAACAGAGCCAAACACATTGCAGATACATGTTCAAACTTGCTTGCAATGAGTGAGTACCCAAAACCTGTGTTGGGATGCACAATCCCAGTGACAGGGCCTAGGACATCAATACTGGTGGCTGGCGGCAGTGCTGCCCCCTGAGCATCAGCAAGGACAGCACTCGTCTGAGATGTGGACGTAGTTGTATCAGAGGCTTCAGAGTGAGCAGGGAGGGTGCAAAGACATTCTCCATGAACAAAGGGTGACACCGGTGCTGAAGGCACCGATGCTATAGGCAGCGATGGAGTCATAGCCGAGCGTACAGGGGTCATGGGCATGGGGCCAGACTCTGGTGGTACTGCCGGCAAGACGGTGAATGTGGGAGAAGGTGACAGCTGAGAGGATGCGAGAGGACAAGGGAAGGCGGGGATTCAACTGTCGCAGTGAAAGGAGCATTAGAAGGGGACGACAAGGGCGCCAAGGATGAAGAGGGTAACGACAACGACGCCAAGGATAGATGAGGCACATGTGCGGAAAACGATGGCGTGTGACCAAGCTCCAAGGCGGAGACTGGTTTGAGGGTCCCCTCTAGCCAAAGAAGTGAGGAATAGGAGGATGAGGCAGCATGACACTCAAGATCACAAAGGAAGACAAACTCAAAGAAGAGGGCGTCCCTCGAGTTGACGACACTATGGCGGTCGGGGTCTCAGAAGTGCCAGGCCTTAGACTGAGCCGAGACGCCTAGGAAGGGACACAAACTTCTGTGAGAAGATGGTTTCCCATCACAGACGTCTTCAGGGAGCCAAACGGCAGCAGTACAACCCCACACATGAGCAGGTCGTAAGTCGGCACGACGACCATGCCTGCGCTCAGACGGGGTGACGGACTTTGGAAGTGAGCAACGTAACTTTAGACCCAAGTCATGGGTCTAAAATTGTGATTCCTGATGTAGCTCATCGCCTCAAAGGAAAATATTGGGTAGCTCATTGTCTCAAAGGAAAAGAGCAATGAGACACTAGATTCAGAGAGAAGTGAGTGGACGCCATCGACGAGTGTTTGATTCCAGCGTTTGTAAATGCCATTTTGGTGGGGTGTGTAAGGAGCAGTAAGCTCAAGACGCACCCCATGGGACTCGAGGAGACGGGCATTGGGATCCATGAACTCACTACTACAGTCACTACAGGACACACGCAAGGATCGTTGACAAGCACGCTCGGCTCAAGGGAGCTAAGTGGCAAGGATATAGTAGACATTGCTCTTTTGGCAAAGAGTGAACACCAAGCGATAGCGGGAGAAGTTCTCAGTGAGACACAAGACATAACAACCTTGTCCACCATGAAAGTTATGGGACAATAGGCCCATGACATGAGCATGAACGATATCAAGGAGGTGAAGGGACTGGGTCTCAGAGGAGTGGAACGGGGTATGATGCATTTTGCCTTGAGCGCATTGAGGCATTCAGCAGAGCAAGGTAGAGGAAACAAGGAGGGGTCAAGACCAAGGGCTAGCTGAAGACGCAGCATTTTGGCAATAACATGAGTGTGCACGAGCCCAAGATAATGATGTAAGAGCCACACATGCTGGGGAGATAGAGAGGACACACCATGCACAAGAGCAGCCCTGGTGGGAGAAAACAAGGGCACACGATAGGGACACTCACAACAAATACCACGAAGCACATCACGACCATTAGGACACAAGGAGACTGTGCCAACACCACGACTGGCACTGAAGTCCATACCGTGTTTGTCTAGATTGGTGATAGACAGCAAGCTAATTTCCAGCAAAGAGACAAAGAGAGCCTCACGCAAGTATAGGTCACCAGACAGGCTCCACGAACCAGACAATGTCCACACTCCGGACAGGAAGCATCTGCTCAGAGCCTATGTGCATGAAGCAAACAGAGCCGACAGGAACGAAACTGACAAAGGCAGAACAAACAGACATCATGTCATGGGTGGCTGTTAGATGTAGCATCCAAAAGCCACCAGACACACAAATGGATGGGGGAGTACCAAGGGTGGCAACGGTGCCAACGGCAAGGAACGACAGAGAGGACTGACCACACATAGCTAGACAACAAGGAAAGGTGACAGGCTGCCAATGCTCAATCCATGGCACATTACCAGAAAAAAAGCCCTGATTAGTATCAGATGGACCCCCACAAAGAACAGACTCAGACTGGCACATAAGACCTCTTAGTAGTGCAATCACACTCTCACCTCCTTGATCATGCAGGTGGAGCAGATAAGTGAGACACTGCTCCAACTGACGCTCACTGTTGGTAGCAGAGGGCATGGCCAGGTGTGTGGACATGGAGGGCGTACCGTAGGTAGGTAGAAACCACACCGGTGGCGTGTACATAGAGGAAGGAGGGCCGGTATAGGGAGGAGTCGGGAAGTATGGTTGCCAGATCCAGGGGTAGAAGGATGGAGGAATGGGAGTGGCTTCCACCGTAGAGTGGGCAGCGGCGGAGATGGAGCTTGAGGCGTGCTCGGCGGTGGAGCTGGTGGAGCTGAACGAGGAGGAAGAACCTGAAGTGTGGGTCCCTCACGCACGCATTGCCGCTGCCAAGCATGCATCATCTGGTGGTTTGGGACACTTGTGAGCACTGTGCTTGGTCAAACTACAGTTCCAGCCGACGACCGAGCCGATGGGACTGCGGAAAGAGGACCCCTCTTTATCCTTTTCCTTGTGCTTTTCACAGCCCCATCCACACTCGTGGCCCTGAGCTGCGTGTCGCGCGACGGAGGAGGATGATGAGGAGGAAGAGCCTGGGGCAGATGTGGTCGGCGAGACAGACGTGGTGACGGCAGCCACACCAGTGACTTCGGAGCGATGGCGATGTCTGTTCTCAAGACTGGTCCACCAAGCATCGAGGTGCTTAGAGACAAAGTCCAAAGGGCACCAACACCAGGAGGAGACTTGGGGGATACATGCTCAGGGGCCAAGGGGACAAGCTCGACGGCCTTGACCTCATGCAGGAGGTCAAAAATTTCAAGGATGAGGCCGTTGACCATAGTGAGCATTGTCGACAGCTGGCCTGGCGCAACGTCTCCAAGTTCCATAAGAAGCTTGAGACCGTGAGCCCACTAGGCATCGGTCACCTTTTCTGCACGCATGAGTAGGGTGTTGAATTACACGGTCATTATGTTTTGAGCAGCCTGACTAGTCATGGTGGAGTGGCAGTGCAGAAAGGCAAAAGCACCAACAAAGTTCACTGCAGAGCGGGCGGCAGGGTCGGCGTTGTAAGTTTTTCTCTCTTCAGTGAGGTTATCAGGCACGGCAATGAGAGCATGCATTGTGGGGGCGGACTCAGCACAGTGTGGCACAAAGGACGGATCAGCATCAGGGTCGACGGGGAAGTAGTACTCCCACAGTTGCTCCAACTGAGTCCACACATTGAAGTGTATGTGCCAGATGGAAAAGGCCAAGCCGGGAGTGAGAGCAGGCGGCTGGGAGTGAAAGTCATGCTGGCGAGGTGGTAGAGGGGAATTAGCGGCGACATCAGAGGGATGAGAAGACGTGGAGCTAGAGGAGGTAGAGCCTGCAGCAGGGGTGGTGACTGTTGCAGCAACAGACGCAGTGGAAATGTGTGCGAGGACCAATGCAGCAACCTCATTGACAAGCTTATCGTGATCATCTTGCTACACCTGTAGGTATTGCTCAATAGTGCGCTGGGCTTCACAAGCAAGCCGCAGCTTATGCTGCAACTCTACAATGATGGACTCATTGTCACCAGGCATGGTGATGACAAATCACTCTACCAAAAAAAAAATGGTAGATTTCTCCCAGCCCCAGTGGGCGTGGGACAGTCAAGAGTGCTAAAAGCACAGTCTTCACTGTGCTGCACAATAGCTCGACCCAAAGGAAGCACCCCAGGAACAGATAAGAATCAGGGCACAAGAGCAGAGGGGGGCGGGCCAAGAGAGAAAGAACTAGGCAAGACGACGAGAGGGAGTGAAAGAGGTGGTACAACGGTGGTGGTGGCTGCACTGATGATGGAAAAGGACAAAACCAAGAGAACGATCAGACAGAAGCTGCCTGAGAGGACCAAAGCAAAGAGGGTGGAGACCGCAGCTAAAGCGGAGAGGAGGGTATGAGGAGGGTGTTGATGAAGGAGGGATCAGCTACGACGGCAACAACAGCTGGTGCCGTAGAGACGTGGATGGATGATGCAGCAGAGGCTGTGGCGGAAGCTGTTGATTCTGCTACTAAAACAACAGCCGCTACTGCTGCTGAGAGCGGCATGGCAAGATCTGCTGTAGCAGCAGCTAATGGCCCATGTGCCACTATAGTCTCAGTGTAAGCCTCAGTGGCACGGCCAGCTGATGTGAGTGCCTGTGCACGTGCGGCGCACACTTTTGTTGCTAATGTGGCGGAAGCTGAGGCTGCTGCATCAATCACCCTCCAAGCCAAGTCATAGAATGCTAGTGCGTAAGGTATAACGGTGGCACGTGCGTCTATGTCAATGTGAGCGGCTGAAGCATTGTCAGGGTTGGCACCGCTGGAAAGGGATGAGTAGCTTATCCTTTCAGGCCGTGATGATGCCAGTGTTGACGATGGAGCACTAGATGGTGCAACAGGGCCGACGTCGGTAGCAAAATGCCACCAGGTGTGGTGCATCTCCTCATGCCTCGCACACCCCTCACCACTTCCTGTCCATCCCACGTATGCCAGTGTGACAAGGGGACATTAGTTAACGCTGCTGTGTGCAGATGGTTGACGGTGTGCGACGATGTCGGCGAGGTAGCTATTGCAGCTTGCAGCAGTGGGAGAGGCACTGCTAGCGGCGGAAGGGCCGGCGGTAGTGCAGCCCACTACAGTGCGGACTGTAGTGGTGGAGATGTACAGCGTCGCTGCAGCAGAGTGGCTATGGCCTAGATGAATGCCCACTGCAGCCACGAAGTACAACCCAGGCACAGCAAATGAGCCAACTGCGCCAGGTGAACCGGCTACAGCAAGGGAGCCAGCTGCAGTTGGCGATAGGTCGGCCGTGGCGGTAAAGGATGCACATTACAGAGCTCCGGAAGGGCGGCTGCAGCACAAAGTTGGCCAGCAGTACTAGATGCGTTGGTTATAATGAGTGGAACGGCTGCACAAAATGGGGCGGCTGCAATGGAGGAGCCAGCTACAGGAGGGGATGTGTGGACCTTCCTGCCTCTGCCAAAGCTAGAGATCATGGCAGTGATTGGAGGCGGCTTCACCTGGCCGCACTGTTGCTGTCCTTGGCGTAGGAGGCACTGCTGTGCCAAGCGTCACGTCAAGAGCAAGGTGCTGCTATGGCGCAGCAGCAGAAGTGAAGGCGGCAGAAACAAAAGCCACCACGGCTGATGTGGTGGCACAAACCGCAACAAGAATCAAAGGAAAGCTTGCTTGCAAACAGCCCCTCCTTCCCTCAGGCTCTGATACCAGTAGGATGTGAAAGAGAGGGAGAAAGAGAGGGTGGTAGTGCAAAGAGGTGTCTAAGAGATAGTGAACGCCATGGTTGAGAATTCTCTTGAGTTGCAAACATAAGGGAACACACGTAGTGTGGTAAGAGGGAAGCAATGGATGGATCAAGAGCTTGCTTCCCACGATTGGGTGGGCAGCGAGCTCACCAACGATTGTGGGTTTTGTCCACTTGCCCGATCACGAGCCTGACCCTCAAATGGTCACTTTTCTCAAAGACTATCAGCAGCATTCATCCGGGATTTCTAGTAACATCCTAGGAAGCCTCCCCCCCCCCCTCCCCCTTCTAAAAGCACACAATAATATGAAACAACATCCGAGGCAAAAGATCCTGCTGCCTGCCTTGCTGCTTGACTGTGAACAGCTCTGCTCCTTTGCCTCCTCACATGGCGACTCCTCATGCTGGTGGAGAGTGTTTTGTAGAATGCTGCCAAGTCCGTCACTTGCAGAAGATGATGTGTGTCCAGGAATCCAAGAGGTCATCGTGTATACTGAAATGACACACCAACAACCGGCCAGCCGCCCAATGGTAAGCCACCAGTCGCTTATTGAGCTGGTGGCTTCATCGGCTGCTGAGAGGCCACGAGGCCCTTAAGGGCAAGGCTCGTGGCCTCGTTCCCTTGCCCTCGCTTGCCCTCCATGCAAGTGAGAGCAAGAGAGGACAAGGGATACTTGTAAGAAACGAGACGTTAGACAAAGGCAAAGTGTTGGTGCAAAATCACTGATCGTGCTTGGCATGCCACGATTTTGTGCAGACGCGTCAAAAACAAGACTTGAGTTCGTTCAGGATGAACCATGAGTGTCAAAACTGGAAACCTCGTGCAAACTCACGAGTTTGGGGTAATACCCCCCTTGCTTTGGACCTAAAATGAGGGGACACGGCAAAATTAAAAAATGGTCCTCTGAAGACTTGATACATTGAAGTCTCCATACACAGTTCATTGATGACGATTGCCCCCAGAGTGACATGGAGGGAAAATCTCCTCGAGCGAGCTGTGGATGCCATTTTGTGAATTCTGAAGATGTCCTCAGTGCGGGAGATGGAGAAACAACACGTCACACTAGTGCATCAACTGAATGGAAAATGTCACCACGTTAGCGGCATCAAGGCTAGGAGGCTTCGAAGAAGGTTATTAGAACATGGATGGTTCACACGGATGAGGTGCGAAGCAAAAGAAAAATGGAGGAATTCGGACAATTCGATAACTTATGTTCCACAAGATGTGTACTTTAATGACAAGTGTCGGATATGTCGAGTACATAAATACAGTAGAGAGAAATAAAATGAGGGATGTATCAGGTATTGGTTAGTGGAGGTGAGCAACACATGTAATGTAGCATTGTGAGTCATTGCCTCGAGAAGTTGCGCCGAGAAGTTATGGGTCGTTTGGTACAATTTTTCTCGTCCCTAGAGAATTTAGCCAAAGGTTCTTCCTGCTAAGGAGTATTTTGTTTCCAATGTCAAATGACATCTCACAGCGACTTTTGTCAGCATGTGTTTTTTGTTATTGTCCTGTAGCTTGAAGATGATCGTTTGCCTCTTGTATGAAGGAACCTATGTGCTCGACAAAGGCTTGAGCACGAGGAACCTATCCCATTGTACTCCCACTCTTAACCAATGAAGAGCACACCACAAGATGTTGATCACTGTTCAACACAAACATTGTGAGTTTTGTGAACTCGTTTACCAAGTTGATTGTCGCAAACTCAGTCAGTGCTAGGAATTCCTTCCACTCATTCATGGCAGTATCCACATGCATGCAAATCATCTACTCCAGAGTGCAATTCATGCACGCGATCTGTCCGTCAGTTTGAGGGTGAATTCTGTCAACATTTGTGACTCGCTGCCAAAGTACTCATGCATCTTTTGCCAAAACGTATGAACAAAATTTCTATCTTGGTCAAAAACATTGCACAATAGTAAGCTGTGTTATTTTACAACATCCTCAAAAGTGAGACGAGCGATGGCCTCTACGTTCACATCAGTGGTTGTAGGAGAAAACTATGTTGTCTTTGTAAGAAGATCTACAACCACCAGTTTTTCATTGTGGCCACTGATTGTGTTTGGAAGACCAGTAATAAAGACCATTGTGATGCACTCCCTTAGAGCTACATGGATGGGAAGCTGTTGGAGGAGTCGAGCAAGCTTTGTGCTACTAGCTTTCTTTTGAAGACATGGTTCTTATGTTATGTAATACTTACAAACATCAACACTCCATCATGGCCACTAACATTGGTCCAAGAGGGTCTTCTTTGTCTTTTGAGATTCCACATGACCTATGACCAGTAGGTCGTAGAACTGGGAGAAAACATTTACTCGAATGTCTCCCGAGTCTGGTACAATGACTTATTCCCCGTGCCAAAAGACTCCTGCAGCCTCCATAATTTTGTACTTCTTTACATTCTGAGAGTCTTGGAAACAAGAATCCAAACATTTTCTCATCCAGATCCTGTCTACAAAGGCATTGTAGTGGATAATCTCTCGGGATGGTTGTTGGAGAGGTGTAAGGGGATCTGGTGTCTGCATTGTAGATGTTGCAATGGCCATAAAGCACCCACCGACCTCTGTTGTTTCTTCAATGTCCATAGGAATTTGGCTTTGTGCATTGGCCACGTTGACGCATCTACGCAAATATTCCCATATGAATGAGAATTGGCTCAGGTGTATTCTCTAATGCACTTGTCTTCTTGATAGATCAGGTTGCATTTGGAAAAACATCAACGGGTTGTGATCGGTCTTGACTATCACACCCCCCTCAGCTCCCTTGAGGTAGCAATGTCATATCTTGAAAGTGTGTACCACTGCAAGGAGCTCTTGGTCCCCAATCATGTACCGCATTTCTGTGGGGATGAGCTTCAAGTTCTCATACGCAAATAGCTGACCATTATGCACAAGGACTCATCCATGTCCTACTACCAGCACATCACAACATTTCTTCCATGGTTGCGATGGATCTAGAAGAGCATAGACGGGTGCTGTGGATAGAAGCTCTTTGACTTTAAGAAAATCCTTCATAGTTAGATGTCCATTCCCAATCCTTGCCTTATCATGTGAGCATGGTTAGCGGAGCTATCAGAGTCAAAAACCATTGTAGAAACTGCCAAAATTGGTTTGTAAGGCCATAAAAAGACTGGTTCTCCCTAGCATATTCTGGACGTGGCCAATCGACCACAACCTGGACCTTCTTTGTGTTGATACGGATAGCATCCTTTCCAAGGATGTGTCCGAGGTATTCAAGCTCATCTTGTGGAAACTTGAACTTGCTCACTTTCACATAGAACTTCTGTACCTGATGGATCACAAAGACTTTGCACAGATACTTTATGTGCTCTTCCATTGATTTGGAGAAAACTAGGATGTCGTTCAGGTAAACCAAGACAAACTAACCTACTTGCGTGGTAAACGTTTGGTTCATTTCTCCTTGGAAGGTTGTCGGGGCTTTTGCTAGCCTAAAGCACAAAACTGAGTACTATTATTATCCCATTATGAGAGTGTGTGCTCTTTGCAGAATAAGCTTTAATATGTGGAGAGCATAGTCGCAACGGAAGCATAGAATCGGAGAAGTCTGGAAGCCGGAGCTGGAAAATCACAGGTTCTTAGAGTGAACTCAGTATAAGGTATTTATACTGTCTGGCCGGCTAGCCCAGGCCTCAGCCTACTTTCCTACCTTGCTGCAACAAGCTACTTGCACCTGTACTAGGTGCCCTACTTGCACCTGAACTCGGTGCCCTACTTGCACCTAGTGCCTTGTGCGAGAAGTCCCTGGCCGTCGATCGTCGAGATCGATGGTCAGTCTTGTCTCTTGGCGAGCCACCGCCTTGGTCCCGTATGCCTCCTAGCGGTGGGTGCAGTCACCGCGTTGGACACGCCACTGGTGGTACTCCGACCGTTGCATGGTTGCAGTCACCATTCCGGGCTCTCCCCTTGACCGCGCTCAATGTCCGGATCTCCCGCTTGAGAGAACCCCTCGGCGGATAGCCTGTCCCACACGCTATTCACCGAGGAGCAACAGCCACCCTCGCGTGGCGTGGTCGGAACGCCGCATGGGGGTTCGCGCAAAACAGCCCCCTAGCGCCTGCGTGAACTCCATGCCGGTGCTCGCGTGCACGCTCGCTCCTCCTCCTCCTCCTCCGCGCATCGGCGGTCAAGAGAAGGTGAGCTCAACCGCGACCTGGATTTCCGAAAAGCGGAAAAAGGCCAGCATGCCCCCAAAACTTGGACGAGCCCCGAGTATGCCAGAAAAATCAGGGGCACCTCGTCACACCTATGACCATTGAAGACACTGTTTTGGGTACATCATCTTCGGTGATGCAGATTTGATGGTACTCTTCAGAAAAATCCAAGGACAGAAATACTTTTGCTCCTTGGAGTTGGTTGAATTGGCCCTCAATCCTCAGTAAGGGGAATCAATTCTTCACCGTCTTCTTGTTTAGTGCCCAATAGTCTATGCACATGTGTAAAGTGCCATCCTTCTTTTTCAAAAAAAGATCAACACACGGTACGGCAAGAAACTTGGCTCAATCCACCCATCTCAACGTACTATTTCATTTGACGTTTGGCCTCTTGTGTTTCTGCGAGACTAAGATGATACATGGGTCTTAACAAAGGAGCCTCCTCTGATTGGTGCGGAATTTTGTGGCCCATGTGCCGTTTTTGTGGAAGCCTAAGCAGTGGGTCTTGGAATACATCTATGAATTCTGCCAATTGAGATTTAATCTCGTGTTGCATGTCTTCTTTCATGCCGTCCTCCACTTTCTGCAACTGTGCCAAGAAGTATCAACAACCTTTCTGGGAACGTCTTTTCAAGTTGCATCACAAACACGCTAGCATGGACGTTTAGCTGGGTCGATAACAATCTCTTACTTGAAATCAATGTAAAGCGACACTATCCCCTTTAAAGGATCAAGTACATCAGAGCCTTGCTTTTCTGGAGCCAATGATTTCCTAATTCCTTATTGAATGCGTCAAGATGGTTGAGTACCTTCAACGTGACATTCTATGTGTATCCTTGAATACAATTTTTTCCTTTACAGGCACCGATCATGGGTATTGTGTGCTTGTCATCGTAAAAAAATGTGCCATTTGATGGCTTGTACTTTAAGCCACCTTTCAAGTGAAGCCAAGGCTGACAAAGAAGTCATCCCCTCAAGAGTCAGCCAACATATGTACGGGAGTACCAACTAGGTTGAATTGTACCTTCATGTTGCCTTGGCTCTTTCGAGTGAACAAGCTCAATGACGGCAAGCAGAGTTTTTGGTAAACACAAAATCGATGCGATGAGTACTGTAAACCCCATGATTCACCCACATCATGGTTCTACATCTTGTGGCTACGTTTCGGCTAGCACCTCCCAGTTTTTAAGTTTAACTGGGTCAAAATCATCAACTGAAGTTACAACAAAAGTGATTGAGCTCATTGATATGAGGATTTTGGCTTCAATCATTGCATCTCACAAGTCTTGCATAGTGGTCGGTGTTGCCACCACTAGGCATGTTCGATCATGTTTCTTTTCCGGATATACAAGGTTTAGTGAGAAATCTCGGTTAGCAAGTGTAGAATGAGGTTCAATAGGAGGAGAGAAAACAACAAAGAAATTTTAACTCGATGAAAAACTAGATTAGACTAGATTTAACATCCTCATTTCAAAACATCAATCTACACTTGTGATCCAGTTTTACCCTTCAGTGGTCCTCAATAACGTCACTCAGGGTTTGGGAAAACCCACTCAACGACCTTGTCCGTTTCCACGGCCAAATCTATTGCCGCTACCGCAGCCCTATCCATGGCCATGTCTGCGGGCTCCTGCTGCACCATCTCTACCAGATGCCACAGCTGCGGCCAATGCTGTAGCCTCAGGGCACTAAGCCCTCAAGTGACCAGGATGCATGCAGTTGTGGCATAGTCCATCGTGGAAGGCTATGTTGTGAAACTCACGTCCCGCCTATAGCTCGTCGTTTTTATGACTGTGCTTCTGGTTAGTGACCTTGTGCCCACCACTCTTCTTGCTTGGAGGGTTTGCAGGCTGCTTTTCCTTGACCCTCGCTTGCTATCCGGCTGACCCACCCACCAGCCCTCGCCGTGTCCATGCGCGTGTCGTGGCCTTATTGTGCACGTGTGTTTGGCCGTACATCTTAATATTACTTTGGGCTCACTGCATACACCTCACTCATGTAGTTATAAAACATCCTCAAGCTTGTCCAAGCCTGGCCCCATTGCCGTCATGGTGGTCTTGTCTTTCAGCTTCTTGTTGGAAAAACCATCACGCAAGTACTCAAGTTGCGAATACTCCGGGTACTTGAAGATGTGGGTCCCATCGTCCTTAGTGAAGCTCTTGGCATCTTCTACGAGTGCGATGAACTCGCTCAAGTAGGCCTTAAGTGAGCTACACAGCTACCTGAAGTCCTTAATCTTATTGAAGGCGCACTATGCCTCCTTCCGTTGGATACAATTCTTATACATGATAGTGTTAAAAGCTTCCAACGGCATGGGTTGCCACTCGAGGTGTGGTTGTTGCGCATTTTACACCTTGACCATGTACTTGAAGACCTTGTCTTCAAGCTGTGTCATGGCAAGGTCGTCCCACTGATGGAGAAAACCTTGGGGACATGTAGAGCGTGCTCCATACGATTCAACCAATTGACCAGCTTCACCCTATTTTAAAAGATATCCACACTCTCGAGGAAGGACGTGTTAATGACTGGATCCAATGTCACCGTGGTAAGCAAGTCCTTATTGCCACCAACGGTGGCATCAGCACCTATGCCCTGCTATGATCGTTGCTACATCCGCACCTAAGTCATACTGTACAATTCCTTGTCCAGGTTGTCGCATTGGTGGGTTGCCTCCTGAGCAGCCAGACACTGCAGCTGGCGATTACGGCCAAGATATGTGATGATGTGCCCAACGTGGGCTAGTAGATCAGAGCATTGACGATAGCCTTGAGGGCCTTGTGCTTTCCGTGTACCTTCAACCACTAGAAGAGGGTACGGTTTGCGTACATGCCTCCATGGAGTCCTACCTTCCAAAGGAAACTTCCATTAGCAACGACTCTTAAGTGGATGTGGATCTACTCCATCATAGCAAGAATGTAGGAAGGAAGGTCAGCCCCCACTCCTCCGGATGGTGTCGCACCTCAACTGTCGGTTCTGATCTTGAGTTGTCCCGCCATCTTGCCAACCAACTCAACAAGCCTCCAACGGCCGACGCAAATTGCCTTGGATATGATATCATCCAAGTCATTCTCGCGAGATCTTCTCACGTAACTACTTTAGGTGCCTTTGCTATGGTTGGCAGCCTCAGTGCTCTCGGAAACTTCTTGTAACTCGGTGAGCACCTTGTCCCTCTCGAGCAATCAGCTTGAGTTTACCGCAAAACGATGGCAATGGTTATGATCCTTGACATCTTCGCTGTCGTTTGCATCATGCTCTTTGTTGGGGTCCACGTTTGGGTGGTCCTCCTTGAGCGCGTCATCCATTAGGGCTCGCCCATGTGTACTTTGACGTGCTCATCCATCACTTTTCCAGCTTCCGTACACTTCTCAATGTCACTGAGTTTAGCAAGGGTTGCATTTGGCGGTATGATTACCGTTGGTGTGGCAACCATTCTCATAGCGGGGGCTTCCAAGATTTGGTAACTGCCGAGGACGTGTGGTGAGGCCATCACCATCTTGCCCATGTCAGTCTTGGATGGTTGAGCACTTGGTATTCCTTCATCCGTACAACTAGCACATGAAGACCATTATGAGGGTCACCCCACGATCTCGAGGAGATGTTTCCTCCTCAAGTCACTTCACTGGCACGATCGGTGAGGAAAACATAACATATATTTGTATCTTCCCAGGCCGTCACAGTTGGCATTATCATGTGGGTTCTAGCCAATACTATAAGCCATGAATCACAACACTAGGCAAGCTAAAATCCTAGAAGAGTAAATCAAGGACAAGGCCAAAAGACTACAAAAAATTGAGCACCGCTCAAAAAGGTGATGCTGAGGGAAGGCGGATCAAGTTCAACTTCAAGTTTGCACCCTCCTATGCTCCTCCCTCATTCTTCTTGTCTTCTTTTTTTCCTTCTTATCTTTCTTGGCCTTCTCTTGAGTCCTCTTGGCGCGTCTCGTGCCTCCTTGGAGAGGTCTCTCTTGAGCCCCACAGCAATGGAGAGGCCTCCAAAATTTCCCCAAGCGTCACTTTCCTCCTTTTTCTTCTCCCTTCAAACAATAAGAGTCCCCATTCTTAGGGAAAAGACACTACCTCAATTTCTGGTGTAAGGAGGGAAGAAGGAGCCTTGAAGATAAAGGAGGGTTGGTAGTTTTGGGGGTGGGCACTCTGTGTCCCGTTCCACGAAAATCCACCTAGTCCCGTGGAGTGAAGAGGGATCTTAAACAAACAATAAGGATGAATAAGAGCTTTTTAACGCACATTTTGGCACTTGAATTGGATAAGTATAGACGACATATCCCCCTATGGTGCTTTTTTTGTTACTACAGCTACTCGCACCATTTCATATCTCTAGCAGCCACATAAAACCCTTAACACAATTAGTAGCGAGGGTCGTCCTCCTCTAAAAACTGCTGTCAAATATCATGTCTCTAGGTCTTGTACTAAGTTCGTCGTCAAATTTCACAGAATGACATCTAAATCTCGTTTGAAGGGTTTCTCCCTCCGCGTCACTATGGGGGCAATCTTCATCTATGACCTGTACAGGGAGACTAGAGGATTTCAAGTCTCCAAAGGCCCATTATCGTTTTTCCTTGTCCCGTCATTCTGGGTCTGAAACACAGAAAGGGGGGGG
>SZWC01001711.1:235411-250721 GCA_023375785.1 Penium margaritaceum | reverse complement strand
ACACACACACACACACACACACACACACACACCCACACACACACACACACACACACACACACACACACACACACACACACACACACACACACACACACACACACACACATACACTCATCTATGTAGGAGAGTAAATCAGAATGGTTGTTGTGTAAAACAAAAGGACCAAGCAATGACATGCTCAATATCTATGAAAGTGTCATGGCCTTCCACCACTTGGATAGCATAGGGCTTGTGTTGTCACTGCCAACACTTTCACGGTAGTAGTAGCAGGAACTCCCGCCTCTCATCTCTCAGTGGCCAACTCCGCGGCCTCAGCCCGCTGCTGTCTTGGCACTTTGTTCTTTGGGCTCATCTATAGCGGCCGCCCTCACAGCAACGGCAGCAACAACTTCCACCTTCAGCTTCACCCCAATCCTTGCCACAACCATCATTTTATTTGTCGTTACCTTTACCACTCATCGTGTCCTCTTTGCACCTGCAACAACTACCAACCACTACTAGCACTAGTAGCAATAGTAGCTCTTTTGCCAGTATAGGACCCTCCTTGGTGTCGCTCTCATTGCCAGTGTTGCCACCCTCTCATTGTCGCTGGAGTCACCATCTGCTCACCATCTGACAAGGAGGATGCCACCATCAACGAGTCGTACTTAGCATGGTGGGAGGAGAAGCAGTTGTAAGACAAGGAGTGTAGGTGCAGGTGCCATTGTCACATGCATGTGCCAAGCAAGTACAACCCTGACGAGGTTGCTATAGAGTACAAGAAAAAACAAGAGGAGAGCAACAATATGGTCTACACAGCCAATTACATCCTGACAAGTGGCTTCAATGACATCCCTGGTAAACGTGGACTATTGATGAGATATCGTCACAATATTCTAAGTGTCTATCACAGCTGTAGCAATGGAAATTGCAGCCGTAGTTGTCCCAGCTATCGCTGCAGTAGTCGCGGCCGCCTCTACGGGTTTCCATGGAAAAAGGTCCATGTATACCCCCTTATGCATGAGGATCTTGCTACTGTAGAGGTCGTTAGCTTTTCCTGTGTTGTACCTGACGCAGCGGTGGCCACAGTAGACATATTTGCAGCCACAGCTGTAATCTCACGTACACTTACAACCGCTGCTAGTGGGCGTGATGAGGAGGAGTTCGAACAGGCTACCTCTGCTTTCAGGCCACTAGCAGCAGCTGTTGTGAACGTTGCAACACAGATCTCTGTAACAGCTGTTACTGTTGTTGCAACAGCTGCTGAGACAGCCACATTAGCCTCATCTTATGTCTAATCCATGTAAGCTACAACCCTCTCTTTGTCGTTTTTACTGCAGCGGCCACTTCTCCCACCATGGGTTGTAACTACATCCTCATAATCCTCTCTGTACACATTCATCCTCATGTGCCCTCGGGTGTGCAGTGCATGCGGATTCGGCGGTCAATGGTGATCCATGTTGATCGCAAAGACAAGCGCTCACCCAATCCTCCACATGGAAGCGCCACCCCTTTTTCACACACACTCCACCGACCGTCCACCCTTGGCCACCCCGTTCGAGAACCTAGTTACGACCTTGATAACAATGTAGCATAATATACTTGCTATTGTGCAAGACCTAGATAAGACATTGACTTTGCATGTTTCATATGACTGATAAATGTATCCTTAGTTCTGGCCTAGCTTGGCCAAATCTAGGACTTCGCAGATGTCTTCCGGCATTTTTGCGGACATCGGGTGAGTTTGCCCTCATGACCTGTCGAGCGCTGGTCAGCTTTGCTTTCCAGCCAATGGATGAGACTCGACTAGCAAATCTCACCCTATAACAAGGAATAGCCTTGTTACTAGAGGAATTGTAGAAAAATATGGCATTCAGCTAGGATTTTGGCCGTTACTCACTCCACAGTCCATGGAATGACATGCCGCTTATTTCATTGGATCTACAATGGCCTTCACATTGTATCAGAACACTCTCATGGTCCTGAGTGGGAAGAAAACCTACCATAGGAGCTGAAAAAGAGTGGCAGCTGCCCCATGCATCCCACTTCAGCTTGGGTCGATGAGGAAGAGAAGGCCGTAGAAGGAGATCTACGACTATGAACGAGCTCTAAGGGGCGCGCAAGTCCTAGAAGGGACTTCATGTACGTGGTGGAAGCTTGTGGCAAGGACCCGCCAACAAGAAAAGGTCCCATGCTCTTCCTAGGGTCTCCCCAACATGCCCAACTGTGACCAGGAGGGTGGGCAAAGGGTTTGGGGTGGCAGGATGTCATTCCTGAGTCACGTGGCCTGAGGCTCCGGTCTAGAAAACAGCGCCGACATAATGGCAACTGCTGACCGTCCAAGGGAATTTCACCGAAGGATCACGATCACCCCCAAGGAATTGACTATGCCTCTGGTGAGGCCTAGTTACCCAGGTGCTTTCGCTCAAGGTCTTAGGGGCTCCCACCCCCTAAGCCTTCTTCTTCCTTGGTGTGAGAGCCCAACAAACTAAGTCAGCACTCTCACACGGGCAAGATTACAACCACCTTAGCAGTTCATATCAAGCTCAGTCTCAAGCGCACAACTCAAAAAAGAGACATCGAGTGAAGAAGTAGTTGAGACAATGGAAAGTACAAGGCATAAATAGCTGAGGACTGCCTTTGGCAGCCAAAGCGTGCGCGCCTCGGCCGATGTCACTCCTTAATTTAAGGAGGTCATCCCCTCAATCAGGGAAGCCATCCCCTCATCCAAGGCACATCTTGCATCTTCCAATCCGACTGTTGGATCAGCCCAAAACTTGGACAGCTGACGTTTTGACACCTACTCTTTCCATCGGTACGGTCAGATTGACAATCTAAACAGCCATCATCAGAAACCCAGGGGACTTATCCTTGAACAAGGACAGTGCATGCCTGGTCTGTTGGACCGGACCCAGGGGACTTGCTCCACATGAGCAGTGCATGCCTGGTCCGTCCACTAGTTGCCAATTCTAGAGACTAGTGGCCAAGGGGCATTCAAATAACAACAATCTCTCCCTTGCACCTCTGGCCACTTGTCCTGTCTTCAGTCTTTGTCACTTGCGCTCTTCATGCCAATACCATGTCTTCCTGCAAGGTGGAGTTCTCGGTCAAGGGGTTTTGTCAGCATGTCTGCCCGGTTGAGCTTGGACACAACATGCTCCAGCTCCACCACTCCATTAGCGACCAGGTTGCGACTGAAGTGGTACCGAGCTTGGATGTGTTTAGTCCTCTGTGTCAAGGAGTTGTTTTTGGACATGTCGATGGCAGACTTGTTGTCAACCTTGACCACCGTTGCGACCGATTGAGGTGCTCGTATCTCTTGGAGCAGGCTACGCAGCCACATTGTCTCCTTGCACGCTTCCTCTAGAGTAATGTACTCTACTTCGGCTGTGGAGAGGGAGACGTAGTCCTGCTTGTGGCTCGCCCATGACACGGCTCCTCCGTTCAGCACGCACACGTAGCCCGACTTGGACTTGCGATCGTCGACATTCCCAGCCCAATCTGCAACGGTGTACACCATGAGCCACAAGGATTCCGACGGTGGCACCCCACCGTACTGGATGCCTAGGTGCCGCGTGCCCTTCAGGTAGCAGAAGATCCACTTCACTGCTTGCCAGTGTTGTGTCCCAGGGTTGGCCACATACCTGCTCACCTGCCCCACAGCGTGGCAGATGTCGAGGCGAGTCGCCACCATCACGTACATTAGACTTTCCATGGCAGACTGATATGGCCCGCCTGCCATGTCGACCGGCTCTGCTTTGTTGGTAGGGGCAGCAGCTGAGGTTAGGATGCAATCTCCTGCCATGGGGATGCTGACGGGTTTGTAGTCCTCCATGTCGTACCGCTTGAGAATGTGGTCAATGTATTTGGTCTGGCTGTGCCTGATGGTACCGGCTGAGCAATCCCGCGTGACACTAATGCTTAGGTAGTACTCAAGAGGTCCTAGGTCTTTCATTTGGAACCGGTTGCTCAGCTGCATCTTGATGTTCTTTAGCAGCTTTGTCGATGATGCGCAGATTATGAGGTCATCGACGTAAAGAGCCACCAAGACGAGGCCATCCTCATCCTCTCGTACGTACATACTGAGGTCATTCTTGCAGAGACCGTACCCTGAACCCTCCATGAAGGCGTCCATCTCCTGGTACCAGTACCTCGGGGCCTGTTTCAATCCATACAATGACTTGAAAAGCTTGCAAACTTTTCCGGGTGGTGCACACAACCCCTCAGGCACCTCCATCAGGACCTCTTTTTCAAGCTTTCCGTAGGGAAAGGCATTCTTGACATCCATCTGGTGAACCTCCAAGTTCTTGGCCGCTGCAATTGCGAGGAGAGACCAGATCGTTGCAAAGGTGACAACGGGCGCGTATGTCTCGTCGTACTCGCTCCTTGGCCACTGCGCAAAACCCTTGGCCACCAGCCGTACCTTGTGGCGGTTGATGGTCCCATCCTGCTTCAGCTTCTTGACCATGACCCATTTGCACCCTACAACGTAGGCGCCAGCGGGCCGGTCCACCAGCTTCCATTTCCTGATCTCCTTGTGCAAGACCAACTCGCTTTCGATGGCGGCCTTCCACTTGGCCCCATCCGGTAGAGCAAGTGATTCTGCCACTGTGGACGGCTCTCCCTGAGCCACAAAGGCGTAACTCAGACCAGTCCACTTGCCGGTTGTAGCATCGTACTGTCGTGGCAGGACAGATAAGCGGGACCTGCGCCTTACTACCTGCTGCTGCGACTGCTGCTGCTGCTGCTCTTGCTGCTCCAGTTCTCTCACCACAGACTCTCCCTTGGTGGAAGAGTCCTCCTCCTCAGAGGAGGAAGAATCTGAATCAACATCAGAGTCCTCTATTGCGGCTCTCCCTGAAGCTACCACTCCTCTTGCCTCTGTTGCCTTGTTGATGCTCCACCCCTGTAGTGCCTCATCACCTGTCTCTAGTAAAACCGGCCATTCACCCGGTTTGGGCACTAGCTCGTCCTTGAACTGCTGCTTTGCTCCTACTACAACCTAGTTGAAGTCCGCGTCCTTACTACGAATCACTTTGTTGCCTTGTAAGTGCGTTGGGCACTGTCGTACCCCAAGAGCAGACATTTCTTGGCCTACGAGTCTAGCTTACTGGCACCCTCCCTTGTCAGCTTCTTGGCATAGGCCTGGCAGCCAAACACTCGCAGATGTGAGACAATTGGTTTTTTTCTCGACCATGCCTCTTGTGGGGTCATTGGCGGCAACTTCTTTATCCCCTTTCCTCGAAGGGCTGATGCAAGTGTGAGGTTGATGGTGTAGGCCGCTGTCCTAGTAGCCTCGGCCCAGAACCTTCTTGACAGCTTTGCTTCATAAAACATTGTTCTTACCATCCCGAGGATGGTTTGATTGAGCCGTTAAGTGACACTGTTGCTCTCGGGTGACTCAGGTACCGTACTCCCTTACCTATCCCCTGCTCCGCTAGCCAGCCCTCACACGCCTTGTATTCCCCACCGTTATCACAATGAAGGGCCTTGACTCTGTTGCCGGTCTGCCGCTCAACCATTGCAACAAAATGCTGCAGATGCTCCTTTACCTTACTCTTCTGCTTCATGAAGTACTTCTAGATCTTCCTGGTTTTTTCATCTGTGAAGGTGAGGAAATTCCTGCAGCCTCCGACTGAGGCTGTCCGCATTGGCCCGCACACGTCGGTGTGGACAAACTCAAGAGGTTCACTTGCCAGATTTCCGTGCTTGTTCACCTTGCGCCCTTTCCTCTTAGCCTTGCCCATGAGGCAGGCCTCACATATGTTCTTCCCCTTCCCCGCACCCTCTCCCACCCCCAAGGCCAAGCCTTGCACCAGCTCGTGCTTGCCCATTGTCTCCAACGTGGAGTGGGCAGCGTGGGCCAAGCGCCTGTGCCAAAGGTCTTGGCCACAGTTCGATTCCGATGCCGTGGCAGTCCCAACGACTGCTCCGGGTTGGGTGGGTGCCGCAGCTTCCACTGCTTTTGTTAAATCTGCTACTGTTGACGAGCGGCTGCTTTCTGCCTCTACCACCTGACTGCACCCGGCAGTCATGGCTGCCCAAGCTTTGGCACCACCCTCCACCTTGGTTTGGAGGATGTAGAGGCCATCCACGCGTGGAACATCCGCCACCACACTCTTTGCAACATACTGTATTTTCACTGCCGACGTGGGAAGGATGACGGCCCTCTTCTTGTCGAAGACGACCATCATGTCTCGGTCAGTAAGTTTGCCAAAAGAGAGTAGGTTGGCAGCGAATTTGGGCAGATAGACTGCCTCGGTGAGCTTGAGCTCCTCCTCTTGGCCATTCACCTGGATGGTGACCAGCTTGTCATCCACCCCTTCAGCTGGTTGCACCCTCCCGTTAGCACAACAGAAGTTGAGGTGGCAAGGGCCCATGGAGATGAACCCCCGTTTGTTGTTGGTGGAATGGTGATTTGTGCCAGAATCAAGTGCAAAGGCCCCTGGCTTAAGGAGTGCATTTCCAGCGCCAGTCGCGCCTTATGCCATCAGTGCGGTGGGCTACTTCCCACCCTTGCCTCCCTTGTCACCCTTCTCTCCCTCTCCCTTGATCCCTTCCTTCTTTGGAGCACGGCACTCGCATACCCAGTGCCCTGCCTTGCCACAGTTGTGGCAGTTGCAAGGCCGTCGCTTGCCCTTCCCCTTGCCGCCTACCCCCTGCTGCTGCCCTGAGTTGCCCTTAGCATAGGCTGCGATGTTGGCCTCGCTATGGCTACGCCGCATAGCCTCATTGCAGATGTACTTTGAGATGTTGGAGTACTTCACGTGGTCCTCTGGCCAGCCACCAATCACAATGATCATGGGGTCCCAGCTTGGTGGAAGAGCCATGAGCAGAATCATCCCCTACATGTCGGCTTCAAGGCTCCAGCCCATGATGCTGGCTTGCTGAAGGAGAGTCTCAAACTGCTGCAAGAATTTTAGGACGTCCTCGCCCTCAGTCAGCTGCATCCTCAACAACTTTTGTAGGATGAACAAACGGTTGGCGAGGGAGTCACTCTAGTAGATCTTGCATAGTTTCTTGTATGCCTCAGCTGCGTTTGTGAGGCCAGAGATATGAGAGAGCAGATGTTGCTGCAGTGCTGAGACCAGAATGGCCATGCATTTCTTGTTGGCCCGCTTCCACACTGCCAGCTCCTCTGGTTGGGATGAAAGTGGTTGGGCAGCCTCCCTTGTGAAGTAGGAGAGGAGATCACGATCATCGACTATGATATCAAAATGCCACTTCCAGAGCGAAAACCCTGTCCCATCAAGTTTAGGGATGGGCGCACGAATGCCACTCCCTGCCTCTACTGTGGATGTCACGGCTCCAGTGGTGGCCACGGGTGTGCTGGTCCACGGGCCATCCTCGACGATGCTCTTGCCTTTCTCCTCAATGGTAGGTGGAGCCATGGTACCTGCGGTTGAGGCGGATCTGCTTCCGTTGAGGTTGCTCTGGTACACCTGCTGTTGATGCCGATTTAAGGCTGATGAGAGGTCTTGGACGAGGGGCCAAAGAGGAGCACCTGTAAGTGAGATAGAGCGTCTGCGCCCCTCACTTTTGTAGAGCTACTGAGCAACATGTATGCTTTTTACAACGATGTCTCACACTAGGCGTGGGCCCATAACCCTTTTGTCATTCGTGAGTCACCTGGCCTGAGGCTCCGGTCTAGAAAAGAGTACCGACATCATGGCAAATGCCGACCATCCAAGGGAATTTCACCCAAGGATCACGATCACCCCCAAGGAATTAACTATGCCTCTGGTGAGACCTAGTTACCCAGGTGCTTTCGCTCAAGGTCTTAGGGGCTCCCGCCCTTTAAGTCTTCTTCTTCCTTGGTGTGAGAGCCCAACAAATTAGGTCAGCACTCTCACACGAGCAAGGTTACAACCACCTTAGCAGTTCATATCAAGCTCAGTCTCAAGCGCACAACTCAAAAAAGAGACATCAAGTGAAGGAGTAGTTGAGACAATGGCAAGTACAAGGCATGAATAGCTGAGGAGTGCCTTTGGCAGCCGAAGCGTGCGCGCCTCGGCAGATGTCACTCCTTAAATTAAGAAGGTCATCCCTATTGAATGTTTTGGCCCCTTGTGCAGTGTTGTATGACGGATCAGGAATGCTCTGCCCCTTGTGGAGGTATGACCCCTAGATCCGTTATAGTGTGACTCACCTATGCTCTGTCTCTTGTGAGATGTGACCTGTGAGTACACCATGTGGGTGAGTGGTTGCCTTGGCCATTTTGTTGATTTGGCTAAGTGAGAGGTCATGAGTTTGATCCTAGCCCCATGCATATCTTGTTTGCTGTGGAAGCTTCCAAGAAAGAAAGTCCATAGCTTCTTGGACGCTACATGGTTGGTCTGTCACCTTGACACTAGGATGCTTATGTGTCAAGCCCACAGTGCAAGTCTATTGGTGACGTTGCTGGTTCAGGCCACTTCCCAGGAATGTGCTTTTGAGTTCTAGGACTGGACAGACAACTATAAAAGGAATTGTCTTGCATGCTGATCAATCAACCCTTGCTTGATGCTCTCTTGTGTATTGACGGCTTGAGCTCTTCTTGAGATGTAATGCTAAGGCGTTAGTACTCTTAAAGGTGAAGTGTATGCCTGATTAATTTTGGGGTGCATGACACATGTCTACAAAGGAAGAAGGCCTAAAAACCTTTGTGAGATTTTCGGTTTCGCGGCTTCTCTGCCAGAGGTGGTTAGCTCAGTAGCTAACAAAGGGTTATGGGCCCATTCCTCTGGTTAGGGAAGTTTCACGCACGCAACCGCTAAGGTCACAAGCAGTGAGAGTGCCTTCGCTCTCACCCAACTTCTCTGTTTGCAGGGCAACATCAGCAGGAGGGGAATGCAACACATCTGCACCTTTCTACCTTGGGGGCTGACATCAGCCTACATCAGCCTACATATGCTTGCAACAGCCAACGTGAACAGGGGAAGCAGTTTCCTCTTCTCACCAACAGCCTACAGCGGCCTCAAACACAGGTTCATCGGCATCAACAACAGGTGCAGCAGCTGTAGTAGTTGTAGTTGTAGGGATGGCAGGGACAGGGGAACCCGGGAATCATTCGCCCATCCTCAAGTTTGATGGAGAGGGGTTTACACTCTGGAAGTGGCATTTTGAGATCATCATGGATGACAGAGACTTGCAAGGATATTTTGACAGAACTATCCCAGCACCAAAGGAGGAGGGTGCTGACCTTGTGGCATGGGTCATGCTCAATAAGAAGGCTCTCGCCATTCTTGTGTCCTCCATACAACCCTCCGTCCTTTCACACATCAGCGGTTGTATAGTGGCAGCCGAGGCATACGCCAAACTCGGCAAGGTGTTTCAGTCCTCCTCACTTGCCAACCGTCTCTTCATTCTGCAAAACTCATCAGCATGAGGCTCAATGAAGGGGAGGATGTCTCCGCCTTTATGCAGAAGTTTGAGACACTCTTGCAACAAGCCACCGGCATGGGGTGGGACCTGAAATCCGACATGCAGGCCATGATTTTTCTCATGACGCTGCCGGAAAGTTGGAGCCCCATGATAACGGTGATTGGAGGGTGGAATGAAGATCTAGTTTCCTACACCACCATCTTTGAGTATGTGCGGAATGAAGCCATGTGTTGTAGTAGCAGTGAAGCAAACATGGCTGCATTTGCCGCACGGAGCAGCGGAACGTTCCGCAATACCTCCTCCTCTGGGTACAAGGGAAACAATAGTACTAGCAACATTGGAAGGGGTGCAAAGCGCCAAGGAAACTGCCACAACTGTGGCAAGGCTGGACACTGGGCTCAAGAGTGCCATGCACCCAAGAGAGAGGGAGGAGACGGGGATGATTGGCGAGGGGGAAATGATGGGAAGGATCCCAAAAGCTTGATGGCTAAGTGTATCTCCAACAAAGGGAGGGCAATACTCAAGCCAGGAGCCTATGGCCTAGACTCGGGCACAAACGAGCACACCACTTACGAGGAGAGAGACTTCATCTCTCTTGCTCCATGCAACAAGAACTTCAGAGTCGCCAATGGCAAGGTTGAGACAGCTGAGGGGATAGGTGACAAGCTGGTCACAATGGGTGTCAACGGTGGAGATTCCGACCTCAAGCTAGAGGGGGTGATCTACTTGCCCTCCTTCACAGCCAACCTGCTCTTTGTCTCTAAGATAACTGACCATGGCATGATAATGGTCTTTACAAAGAAGGAAGTGGTGATGGTTCCTACCAAGGATATCAACATCTCCTACTCTGCCAAGAAGGTTGTCGCACAAGTTCCTCGCGTTGATGGACTCTACATCTTGCAGACCAAAACGACAACTTCAACGACTGAATCTTTGGTGGAGAGTGATGATGAGGAGAGCAACGATGCAGACTCAGATGAGGAAGGACATGTTGGAGTAGCGGAAGCAGTGGCAGCAGATGATTCGGCAACAAAACCGCAAGCAAATGCAGCCTTTGGGGCTGTTCATTCTAGCCTGTGCACATCCTCCGAGAACCTGTGGCACAGGCGCTTTGGGCACGTGGCTCATCACACATTGGAGCTCATGGGAAAGCAGGAGCTAGTGCGTGGGATGGAGCTAGGTGATGAGGTGGAGTGAGCGGAGATCATGTGTGAGCCATGCCTTCAAGGCAAGGCGAAAAAGAAACCCTTCAAGCGCAATGGCACGCATGCTCTCGCACCTCTTGATCTCGTCCACTCTGACGTATGTGGTCCCTTTCGCATACCGTCAAACGGAGGCAGCAGGTATTTCCTCACATGCATCAATGATAACAGGCGCAAAGTCTGGATATACCTTCTCAAAAAGAAAATTGACGTGAAGGAGAATCTGCAGGCCTTTGTCACTATGGTTGAGTGACAGAGTGGAAAGGAGGTGAAGGCATTCAGGATGGACAACGGGGAAGAGTATGAAGCTTGCAGGGAGTGGCTTAAGACACAGGGAATTGAACACCAAAAAACTATGCCCTACTCACCTCAATGCAACGGCGTATCAGAGAAGATGAACCAGATGCTCCTAGGCATGACAAGGTGCATGCTCTTTGACGCCAAGCTTCCTCCTAGGTTCTGGGCTGAAGCAGCACGTACGGCTACCTACCTTGTGAACCTCACACCTGCAGCAGCTCTACGAAGGAGAGGCAAGAAGAAGCAGACACAGCAGTTGAAGACGCCTCAAGAAGCATGGTCAGGCAGGAAGCCGGACGCCTCCCATCTCAAGGTGTTCGGTTGCAACGGGTTTGCCAAGGTCCAGGCCGGTGAGGGTCCTGGAAAGCTCGATGCAAGAGCACGAAAGTGCATTTTCATCGGCTATGACACCGCCCACAAAGCTTATCGACTGTGGGACCAAGGAGCCAAGAAGGTCATCCGCAGCAAAGACGTGGATTTCCACGAAACGTCTCTGAGTAAGGGAGAGCATCTCGAACTCGAGAACGCTCCAAAACNGTGGAAAGAAGGTGAAGGCATTCAGGACGGACAACGGGGGAGAGTACGAAGCTTGCAGGGAGTGGCTCAAGACACAGGGCATTGAACACCAGAAAACTACGCCCTACTCACCTCAAAGCAACGGCGTAGCAGAGAGGATGAACCAGACGCTCCTAGGCATGACAAGGTGCATGCTCTTTGACGCCAAGCTTCCTCCTAGGTTCTGGGCTGAAGCAGCACGTACGGCTACCTACCTTGTGAACCTCACACCTGCAGCAGCTCTACGAAGGAGAGGCAAGAAGAAGCAGACACAGCAGTTGAAGACGCCTCAAGAAGCATGGTCAGGCAGGAAGCCGGACGCCTCCCATCTCAAGGTGTTCCGTTGCAACGGGTTTGCCAAGGTCCAGGCCGGTGAGGGCCCTGGAAAGCTCGATGCAAGAGCACAAAAGTGCATTTTCATCGGCTATGACACGGCCCACAAAGCTTATCAACTGTGGGACCAAGGAGCCAAGAAGTTCATCCGCAACAAAGACGTGGATTTCCACAAAATGTCTCTGAGTAAGGGAGAGCATCTCGAACTCGAGAACGCTCCAAAACAGGGAGAGTGGCTCACTCTCCTTGAAGAGGGAGACAAAGCACCAACACAATGGCATGGGATAGGTGCTACAACAGGGAGAGGATCTCATGAAGATGACTCGGAGGAATCAGACTCTGATTCCGACGTATCCGATCCTTCGGAACATGAGGAGGATGCCTCTCCCATCGTCAACGACAAACCAGACCTCCAGCCTCCACATCAACAGCACCAGCCAGCAGGTTCAAGGAGCAGTTCACGCCTCAAAGTACCTCGGCAACATTACGACGTAGATAGGGGTGAATGGACAGGCTTCAACTATTCATTCTTGGTTCAAGAGGAGCCAACGTCTATCGCAGAGGCACTCACTTGGCCTGACAAAGCACAGTGGGACAAAGCAATTCGCAGTGAACTCAGCTCCATTGAAGAGAATGGGACATGGGTGCTGGTGGACAGACCTGTCGGGGCTCACGTTGTGGGGTCCAAGTGGGTGTTGGAAGTGAAAAAGAAACAGGATGGCAAGATACACAAGTACAAGGCACGGGTGGTAGCAAAGGGCTTCTCCCAACGGCCTGGCACTGAGTACGATGAGACCTTTGCTCCAGTTGTGACGTTTGCCTCCATCCGGTCAATGCTCGCCATTGCTGCTGCCAAGAACATGGAGGTCCACCAGATTGATGTCAAGACAGCCTTCCTTTACGGCAAACTTGACAAGGAGGTATTGATGGAGGTTCTGGAGGGGGTTGATGCTCCTAAGGGCAAGGTGTGCAGATTGGTGAAGGCACTCTATGGGCTAAAACAAGCGCCAAGACTTTGGTACCAGGAGATGGACACGTTCATGGCCAAGGAGTCCTTCATGTACTGCGACAATGACCCTAGCATGTACGTGCATGAGAGTGACAAAGGGACTATGTTGGTCGCCTTGTACGTTGATGACCTGATTCTATGCTCCTCTTCGATGCAGCTGCTAGACGATCTCAAGGGGCAGCTGAGTAGTAGATTCGAGATGAAGGACATGGGTCCTCTTGACTTCTATCTTGGAATTGCCATCAAGCGCGACAGAGCAGCAGGTACCATCAGCCTGAACCAGACAAAATACATCGACTCCATCCTCAAACGATACGACATGGCATATTGCAAACCTGCCAGCACACCCATGAGCTCGGAGTGCAAACTCTCCACCTCCATGTCCCCATCGAACGAAGCCGAGAAAACTGACATGCTGGGCATTCCATATCAGTCTGCAGTGGGCAGTCTGATGTATGCCATGGTCGCCACCCGACCAGATATAGCCCATGCTGTTGGGCAGGTGAGCCGGTTTGTGGCCAATCCCGGTCCACTTCACTGGCAGGCCGTGAAGCGCATCATGCGCTACCTTCAGGGGACGCGGCACGTGGGGCTCCAGTTTGGAGGCATCGCTGGATCCGCATCACTCTGTCTCATGCGCTATACTGATGCTGATTGGGGAGGGAATATCGATGACAGAAAATCTACCTTCGGCTTTGTGTGTATGTTGAATGGAGGTGCAGTCAGTTGGGCAATTCGCAAGCAGGAATGTGTCTCTCTCTCAACAGCTGAAGCTGAGGACATCGCCTTGGCTGAGGTGTGTAAAGAGATGCAGTGGCTACGAAGCTTGCTATCTAAGATGAAGGCACCACAGGCAACGGCGACGGTCATCAAGATTGACAACATGAGCGCCATTGACATGTCAAAGAACCCCGTCCTGTCCAGGCGCACAAAGCACATCGAGATCCGCTACCACTACGCTCGAAACTTGGTCTACAAGCACACAGTGGAGCTCGAGTATGTCCGTACCAAGCTCAACCGGGCTGACATGCTTACAAAGCCACTAGACAAGGATCTCCACCAGGCGGGCAGGCAAGGTATCGGCATGGTCAACGCAACTGATGACAAATGATGATGGTCACTGACGCAAGGTGCAAGGGAGAGATTTGTTGAATGTTTTGGCCCCTTGTTTAGTGTTGTATCACGGATCAGGAATGCTCTGCCCCTTGTGGAGGTATGACCCCTAGATCCGTTGTAGTGTGACTCACCTATGCTCTGTCTCTTGTGAGATATGACCTGTGAGTACACCATGTGGGTGAGTGGTTGCCTTGGCCATTTTGTTGATTTGGCCAAGTGAGAGGTCATGAGTTTGATCCTAGCCCCATGCATATCTTGTTTGTTGTGGAAGCTTCCAAGACAGAAATTCCGTAGCTTCTTGGACGCTACATGGTTGGTCTGTCACCTTCACACTAGGATGCTTATGTGTCAAGCCCACAGTGCAAGTCTATTGGTGACGTGGCTGGTTTAGGCCACTTCCCAGGAATGTGCTTTTGAGTTCTAGGACTGGAAAGACAGCTATAAAAGGACTTGTCTTGCATGCTGATCAATCAACCCTTGCTTGATGCTCTCTTGCATATTGACGACTTGAGCTCTTCTTGAGATGTAATGCTAAGGCGTTAGTACTCTTGAAGGTGAAGTGTATGCCTGATTAAGTTGGGGGTACATGACACATGTCAACAAAGGAAGAAGGCCTAAAAACCTTTGTGAGCTTTTTGGTTTTGCGGCTTCTCTGCCAGAGGTGGTTAGCTCAGTAGCTAACAATCCCCTCAACCATGGAAGCCATCCCTTCATCTAAGGCACATCTTGCATCTTCCAATCCGACCGTTGGATCAGCCCGAAACTTGGACTGCTGATGTTTTGACACCTGCTCTTTCCATCGATACGGTCAGATTGACAATCTGAACAGCCATCATCAGAAGCCCAGGGGACTTAACCTTGAACAAGGACAGTGCATGCCTGGTCTGTTGGACCGGACCCAGGGGACTTGCTCCACATGAGCAGTGCATGACTGGTCCGTCAACTCCTTTCCAATTCTGGAGACTAGTGGCCAAGGGGCATTCAAATAACAACACAAGATTGGGTCTACAGGATCACACGATGTCTTCGTTGGCGTCCCTATTGAGCTGTGGGCTCTTGGCAGAAAACTGGGGCCAAAGTGGGACCGGCAAACTACTGCCAAAAATCTCTTGGCCCTACCCTGTATTGTCTGCAGCAACAAAGTCAATAAGAATTGGCTTCCGAGCACCATGAGTGAAGTAGATGTTGGAGTAATGCTCCTCACCATGGCAGGAGTGACTCCAAAAAGGAACACAAAAAAAGACAAGCCAAGGTGGCTTAGTGGTTAATGGTGTCCACCTCTAGAGGTAGGGGCCCGGGTTCAAGTCCCACAAAATGAAATTCTGCCCTGCCTCAAGGGAGGTGGAAAATAGATGCCAGGAAGCCAGCTCAACCTCTAGAGTTCCTCTTTAAGTTTCTAGAAGGCCAGGTGAGGGTCCAGGAAGGTGGCACACCTTCTAGAAGGGGTGACTTG
>SZWC01001711.1:217079-233539 GCA_023375785.1 Penium margaritaceum | reverse complement strand
AGCCGGAAACTCTACCTCTACCCAATGAAGCGGAAGAGTGAGGTCCTTGCGTGCATGCAAGAGTTTGTGGCTGATGTGGAGCGGCAAACAGAGTTGAAGGTGAAGGCGTTCTGGAGTGACAACGGCGGTGAATATGCGGGGTGCCTTGGGTGGATGAAGAGTAAGGGGATTGAGTGGTAGAAAACAACTCCACACTCCCCACAACAGAATGGCGTCGTAGAGAGAGCAAATCGCACAATCCTTAACATGGTGCGATCCATGTTGAGTGACGCCGGCCTTACACAACGGTATTGGGCGGAGGCGGCAAGGACAGCAGCGTACATCATGAATCTCATGCCGACCAAGCCGCTGAAGGACAAGGAGAGCAATGCGTGGAAGACGCCACAAGAGGTTTGGAGCAGGAGGAAGCTGGTGGTGGGTCACCTCCGCACGTTTGGTTGTGTTGCACATGCAATGGTGCAGGCACGTGAGGGACGGAGCAAGCTGGACCCGCGTACCCGCCGGTGTATATTCCTTGGATATGAGAGCGGAAGCAAGGCGTATCGGCTCTTTGACCCAAGGAGGCAGGAGATTGTGCGGAGCCGCAACGTCACATTCGACGAGAAAAGCCGTTGGACAGACAAGGAGGCAGGTCTCTCCAAGAGGGGGGAGTGGATGCCACTCCTTGAGGGGGAGACGCCGGAGGACGTGAATGAGGGTGACATCCTCGCATCACCACCAACCGGAGAGTATTTCCTGAGGGATGGGCGAGTGGCAGACTTTATTCCGGGCAGTTCGGATGAGGAATCCGAAGCACCGGAGATGGACGTGTGGGTGGGGAGTCAACAGATGTCTCCAAGGTCTCCAAGAGAGGGGGAGCAGGCGCTTGGAGAGGATGGCGCCAAAAGGGGACAGCAACAACAACAACCACCTCAATAGCCCCGCACGAGCAGCCATGTGCGAAGAAGGACAAAAAGATACGATGCCGACAAGGGCATTTGGACTGGGCTTGCGCAAGAGGAACCTCAAGGAGGCACTGCACAAGAAGGATGGGACTGAGTGGGAGGGAGCAATAAAGTATGAGCTCGCCTCCCATGAGGAGGAAGGCTCTTCAGTTGCAGGCTGAGCATGGACAGCTGCCATAGGTGATGCGCAAGGGGGAGATTGTTGGAGTAATGCTCCTCACCATGACAGGAGTGACTCCAAAAAGGAACACAAAAAAAGACAAGCCAAGGTGGCTTAGTGGTTAATGGTGTCCACCTCTAGAGGTAGGGGCCCGGGTTCAAGTCCCACAAGATGAAATTCTGCCCTGCCTCAAGGGAGGTGGAAAATAGATGCCAGGAAGCTAGCTCAACCTCTAGAGTTTCTCTTTAAGCTTCTAGAAGGCCAGGTGAGGGTCCAGGAAGGTGGCACACCTTCTAGAAGGGGTGACTTGACCTACAAGGCATCTAGAGGTGTCTTGGTCTTCTGGACACCTTCCCTCCTACTAGATGCAAGCTGAGGAATCTAGGAAGGGGCAGAAGCTTCTAGAGGAGGGAAGGGATGCCTTCCTAGGTGGGAAAAGGACAGCCTACCAAGGAGCACTCTAGAAGCCATAGAATCTGCTAGGAAGCTCCAAATCTGGCATGCTTTGGTGTTCTGGAAAGCTTAGATCAGTGGCTATAAAATGCCACTGCTTGTGAGCCTTGATCAAGTTTAAATTCTCAGTCAATTGAGGCCAAAACTATTGCCTCAATCTCTGACCAGTTTTCTGCCATCCTTGGAACCAGTTGCCTCCACAGTTTCAGTCTCTCCAAAAACAGTTGGTGGTGTGAACCAGCCACTGCTAGGGACCCTCCACGGTGCACACTCACCCTCAGGCCAACAGTAGATGGGACGAATGGCGGGGCCAGCAGTGCCGGCAATGCCGGTGGTGTCGGCAGTGGTGGCAATACTTCCAACGTCACCCTCATTGTTGATGCAATGAAGCAAATTGGATTGGGCGAGAAGGAACTCTCTCCTCCACTATTGTGGACAAGGGACTTCCTTGCATGGAGGGATACTTTCTTGTTGTGGACAACAGAACACGGTTTGGAAGATCTTTATTCAAACTGACCTCAGGATACAGGAACTGAGCGTATGGTATTGCAAGCGTTCAATACTCTAACGCGGGCACTGCCAGATCCACAAGCCTACGCCCTACGCCACTTTTGTTTTGGTAGTAGAGGTGAGGATCCCTCAGATCCACAAAGCGGTGTAGCACGACCACATGATGCTTGGCACCATGTTTCCACGTTCCAAGAAGAATAGGGGATGAGCCTCTTTGGCACGCTTAGAGATTGCCTTCGGAACCTCTACCCCAAATTGGGCTCTCCAGTTGCTGAGTTTTAGGACGAAGCTATGAACATTTGTTGATGACTGTTGGGCCTAGGAGCCTCATGCTCCATCCTCGAATGGTTGGATGTGGTGCTGCTCTACCTCGGTGAGCAATACAAGGATTTTTGGTGTGACCTACTTCACCGTCATCTAGTCACCAAGATCGAGCTTATCGACCTAGCCCAAGTCTTTGGAGAGCTGCGCAACTACAAAGACATCCTTAAGGGCGAGGCACACAAAACGACAGGTGCACCACCAACAGCGTATGCACACCAGGACCCCTCTGTCGCTATAGCTGCTTCGACCCAGACTTCATTACCATCACATAGTGGGGCTCCTAATGGGGGCAGCGGCTGGTCAGGTGGCGGTGGTCACGGCTGGTCAGGTGGAGGTGGTCGTGGCCGTGGGTGTAGCAATGGAACACAGCGGTGCAGCTACTGCAACCAGACTAGACATTTCTGGCGCAGGTGCCCTTCTCTCCAGAGGCAGATCATGGAGAGGGAGCATCAGCAGAGGCAGGTACAACAGCATCAGCGACTTCAGCAGTTTCTCGTGACGCAACACTTTGGTGGACATGCGCTACCCGAGCTGAACCCCTATCACACTGTAGCCGCAGCTACAGTTGAAATGCAGCTGTAGCAACTGTTCCAGGAGCAGTACTTGTAGCGGATTCCTCCCTACTTTGATTCCTATGGGGTGCCCACACACTACATGCCCCTGTTTGAAACTGCTCCAGTTCTGTTCCTAATGTGGGCCCAGCACATGTACGATGATGTGGCAGCGACACATACCAACGACATGCAGATTGCTAAACCCGCTCCATTTTCCATAGAGATGGCTGCAGCTTCCCAGCCAGGTCCGCGCCTTGGGCACACGCACATCACCACATCGTAGAGCTTGTCCATGCATGAATGCTTGTTTGATACACCAACATCACATCACATGTCACCTCATCGTTAGCTACGTGTTTCACGGTTTGCAATGCACGATGTGGAGAGTGTGCTGACGTGATCAGGGGAAGTGCTGAGAGTTGAAGGCATTCAGATTGTTGCATTACAAGCACCGAGAGGGGTCATGTGGCTGACAGGAGTTTTTTATGTTCCTAGGCTGAAGGTAAACCTGCTGTCAAGGGGGCAGTTGGATCACCAATTGGGCATGTCAACACTAATGCAAGAAGAAAATTCATGTCATTTGATGCACACAGTGCGCTGCTGGCTGATGGACCCCTTCATGCTCACATGTTGTAACGATTGGCTGTACTCCCCCATGACTATCCAACCACACACAATCTCACATCATGACCAAAAGAGACCCAAAACACACTGAGCTCATCCACAGACAGCTAGCACATATCAACACACAACTGGTCACCGATCTATTGAAACACCAACCTGCACACGGACTGAGCCTTGTAGAGTGTCCTCATGGTCTAAAGGTGTCTGCCTGTCTTGACTGTCAAGAAGGAAAAGCACACCAACAGAGCTTCCCTTCATCATAGCATGTCAATTGAAAAACCCCTTGAACTAGTGCATGCTGACCTAACTGATCCCATGCCATTGCCCTCAGTTCAGTATGTGTCACTGTATGTCCTAACTCTAACAAATCACTCTAGTCGCTATTCTTGCTTAAACCAAAGCAGATAAACAGTGGGTCATTATGGAGTGGATGCCCCTTGCTGAGGGACAGAATGGATGCTCCCCACGCATCTTGCATACAGACAGGGGTGGGAAATGTTTAGGTCCACTTGAAACAGACCTTAAAACCAGAGGCATTGCCCATCAAACCATGGCACCCTAAACACCCCAAAAAAATGTGGTGGCTGAAAGGTGGCACAGAACACTGGACAATGCCCAATGCACCCTACTGACGGAGTCAGGCCTGACCGTTGGGTTCTGGATGCTGTCAAGAACATCACCTGGATGTGGAACAGAATACCCCAAGGGCCACTTCCCCAGACAATCATCCCTTGGGAAAGATGGTTCAAGCGGAAAGCGGATTTGCACCCTGCGTGAATGTGGGGCAAAATGGCTTGTGTGTGGTTTGCTGACCCGCAATGCAGCCATAAGTTGAGCCCATGGGATAGGTGGTGTGTTTTTGTTAGAGTCCCATGCCTACAAGGTATGGATGTTTTGGGATCCAGTACAACATACATTCATCGAGAGTCGTGATGCATCCCTCATAGAACACATGCCATACAAGGCACTCGAAGGACTCAAGCATGAACCTAAGCTCACTGCTCCTGAATGATATCCTATGTACGTTAGTGTACCCATGGTTGTCTCCATCATGCGACCAAACATTTCATCTTTGTCAGGCCAGAAGATCGCATCAATCCCTCCTAATCTTCTCACACAGACCGATCTTGCAAACACCAGTGCAGACTCCTCAGGGTCCCCACCCGGACTAACAAAATTCAGGGGAGTCCTCTTCAGCCTGATCCGGTCCATCGACCATAGCACAACGTATCGAGGGTGGAATATAGATAGCTCTACAATACAGTGGGTCCCACAAAACCAGCGCCTATCATCCCCGAGCCTCTTACTCTTGAGGAGGGAAGGGGGCACACAGATGCGGACAAATGGGAAAAGGCAATGGTCAGTGAGCTGAATGCTCTGCTTGAGCACGTTGTCTATCAACTGGTCCCACTTCCCCTTGGACGCAAATTCATTGATACAAAATGGGTCTTCAAATTCAAACAGAATATACAAGGCTCGACTGGTGGCCAAGATATCTGGGCAACATTTTACTGATACCTATGCCCAAGTGGAAAAGTACACATCTGGTAGGGTCTTGCCAGGGATCGCAGCACGCGATAAATGGAAGATACATAAAATGGATGTCAAGGATGCATTCTTTAACAGAGTATTAGATGAGGAAGTTTACGTGGAACAGCCTCCAGGATTCACCGACTGCATGGACAGAATATGGCTTCTCTTGAAAGCCCTGTATGGACTGAAGAAAGCCCCACAGTGTTGGAATATGGAGATACACCGAACACTAGAACTTGGATGATTCTTACAACTTCTATTTGACCTTTCCTTGTTCATTTTTTGGATGAATGGTATTCCTGTTGCTCTCCTTCCTTGTGTGCATTGACAAATAACTCATCATTTCATCCTCTGTCCTTCTGGTCCGACACAAAAGCTCTCCTCACTGCACGAGGGATACTGTGACAGTGACCACGCACTGGACAAGAATACATGCACTTGGGGAGGGTATGTCTTTTGGCTATGGGACACCACTGTGTCATGGCATAGTGAAAACAAATCATGTGTGGCACGCAGTGTGGCTGAGGCAGAATGTATGGATTTGGGAGAAGCTACATGTGAAGCAACGCAGTTACAATAATTGCTAGGGAAGTTGGGTATGACTGTTGGGTAAGGGTGCACACCGGATCTGATCCGCTGATCTGGAGTCAGATCCCGAACCACGGAGCGGATCGCCTCTGGTAATCTGGAACTGCGGATCCCGATCCAGATCCGCGAATCCTACGACTCAGATTTTTGTATCCGTGTATCCGCTGATCTTCTAAAGTCCACTAATGTGTAACAGACTGAACTCATTTTTGTTAGGAACCTCAATGGCAAGACGGACAAGCATGTTGTTCAAAATCATGTACATTGTCATTGTTCCCTGTTAATGGTTTTCCACAGTAATGGTTTTCCACAGTTGTGAATGCAATCATGTTAATGAGCTGTAGTCAACTTCTGACCACGGCACTCTACAGTTGTGCGTTACATTTCAAGTGCTTCGGCTACTGCCATACCATTGGATCTCCTATGTGCAGTGATTGTTAAGCTGAAATCCATGTGAACTGATTTTGTAGCTGAGACGTCATACAACAGGTTTCCATGATCATACAATAGAAAGGAAAGCTATGCAAACAACAAATCAAAGGGAAAGAATTCAGAGATGGAATTCAATGGCAAATTGTAATTGGATCACATCACATCACATCTCTACCACATCATCGTCTCTCCCATTCTCATTCACAAGCCCCAACTCCCCCGTGTCTTTGTCCTCGTCATCATTCAAAAACAGAATAAGTCCTTCCAGCTCTTCTGCCACTGCTCCAACCAGCGAATTCCTCGCCTTCTTTTGGAGCTCATTCACACAATCTTTGTCGTCTTTCATCTCCTTAGCCACGACGCCATGGCAACTGACGGGGAAGTCTCGCAGTGTTGGCTCGTTGATCCAACTCTTCATGGTCAACAGGTTCTCCACTGTCAAATGCGCCAAGGAGTGCCGGAAGTCTGTGATGACGTGTCTGCCCAAGGAAAACAGCCGTTCAGAAGGAGTGGAAGTGCCAGGCACAGAGAACACGTCCATGCCAAGGAGGTAGAATGTTGGAAATTGGCCGTGTAGCTTTCGGTAATGCTTCAGGATGTTTGTCTTGGGATGCTTCTTCTCCAGTTTGCTCCACCTGTCCACTTCCACCTCCAGGCCGCTCACTTGTACTTCTACTGCTGGTGGTGGAACCGGTGTCCCGAACATATCTGCCATGGGGTCCGCCAGTGCTGCCTCCAATAGAGCATTGTCCTATGCTCTCTGCTGCTTTGCTCTCGGGCACAACTGACGGGCAGATGTAGAGGCTCAACTCTGTCCGGCAGAGCTCTGGCTGTTGCTCACTCCTACCTCCTGGTGCTGCTGTTCTCATGATGTTGCTGCTTCTGTTGCAACTGCTGCTTCTGCACGCTCTTGCTCTACACGCTCATGATATGGCCGCATGAGTTGTAGCAACTTCACCTGCAAAGCTGCTGCTGACCTGATGCCCATGAGACCGTGGGTTCTGCCATAGTACTTCAGCCTGAAGCGAGGGTGTGCGGCTGTCGCCAACACATGCTCATCAGTCAGCAGCTTCGCGCACTTCTCAAGCTTTGCCATAGCGTTCTCAAACTCTGGCAGCACCTGTAACAGCAGCTTCTCCTTGGTGTTGAGCATGCCCGCCACTCCTCTCCTTCTTCTGTTTGCAATTGCTGCTTCTGCTTTGACTTGCCAGCCTGACAACTTGTCAAACAAGGACTCAAAGAAATGAATTAAAAGGTTCAAGATAGGGTATACGCTTCCACTGACATCATCAGTGTAAGCCTTGAAGGGCTTCAGAATGAGGGTTATGAGGGCAATCAGAGTCCACCCATCAGACGTCAATTTGAGGGCTTCACCATCCCGACCATAGCCGTCAATCCAGCTATGGAGAACAGGTTTCAGGTGCAGCACACGCTGCATCATGTCCAGGGCTGAGTTCCATGTTGTCTCCATGTCAAGATGTATTGACTAGTAAGTGAGTCCTTCAGCAGCAGTGCGGTTCACAAGTGGCTGCTCATGTGGTGTGGATCATGTGACAAACACTGCAATGATTCTTGCAGATGTGATGACTTTGGCAAAAGCATTGAGGTTCATGAGATCATTGACGGCAAGATTCATGATGTGGCCTAGGCATCTGATATGGCTGGCCTTCTCAAAGGAACAGTCAGCAGCTGGGACGATGAAGTTGTCTATCATGGCATCATTGGTGCTCTTGTTGTCCACATTCAGACAGACAGAAGATGCGGTCCCACAAGCCCCAAGACTTGAAAGTGGCAGAGAACACCTCAAACATCCTCACAGCAGTAGGATTTTCAGGAACAGTTTGGAAATACAGTGCAATTGCCTTGATGTTCCAGTCCTCCATCCAGTGTGCCGTGACACCTAAGTCCTTCATCCTGTTATCCCCCTTCCAGCCGTCTGTGGTGAAAGTCACAGCAGATTTTACCTCAGACAGCTGCCTCCGGATTCTTGTGCAAAAGGCAGCTATAGCAAGGACAATCCGCCGTGAGATGGTCATCCACTTCGGCATCACCGCCGCTGGATTTCCGTGCGCGAAGGCTTGCTGCAGCCAGTATGACTCCATGCTGAGGAAGCTGACATTCTTGTCGATGACATGTTTTCAAACAAGTGTCTGGAAGTACTTCTTGGCAAAGAGAATCCCAACAGCTGCTGCACCACGTGCGATGATGGTGTTGTCCGTGTTGATACCCACTGTGCCCTCTGCTTCTGCTTGTACGGCCACTGCCTAGGACGTCACCACCTTGAGAACTTGGGTTGCAGACTCCTCCTTCAGCTGCTTGTTGATTGTGGGGTATTCATTGTGCACGTGTTTCCACATATTGCTGGTACAGCCCTGCTTGCGGGAGTAGTTATTGGGACAGTGGTTGAACTGGGCCCGTGGGTCTTCCTTGATGCCGGTCTTTTTAAATCCTGTCAGACCACTGACGGTGTGCCTGTTTCATCCAGCTCCTTGCGCTTCTCTTCTTGTCTCTCATCACCGTTATCGTTGTCGTCGTCCTCGGTGTGCCTGTTTCCAGACTCGGCGACAGCGCCATCGACGGTCATGGTGTTGAGACCTGAGAGGTCAGGGAGGCTAGCACAGAGGAGCTTGGGAGGAGCTCATAACTGTGCAAGTTACGACCAAAGTCCTCAATTGACACTCACGATGGTGAGCGTGCCATGACCCCTGACAGCCATGACGTCCGCCGGCACTGTGAAATGAAAATTGAAACATTCATCTAAAAGGAAGATACTTATTACTGCACTTTACATGAGCACAACAAGGATTAAGCATGCTATGCGGATGGAAGCTTTTAATTCCAGTCACTAAATAGGGCTCAATTTTTTAAACAATATCCCACGTAACCGCATGTCGCACAGAAGCAATACGGGGCATGATGCCCTTGAAAGCAGTGCATCCACCGGGGTACGCTCTCGAAAGCTGGCTACCATGGCTGATGCCCTTGGAAGCTGGCTGCCACGGCAGCCACCGGCTGCATGGACGTAGTACACGGTAGGATACATGGGCGTTAGTACCCTACTGCCGGCTAAATTCGGATAAAAATTAATTCCCCTTGGGCTCGACTCTGTTGCATAATTTGGTTCCCCCTTGTAGCCAGTGTGCTAAAATTCCTTCTGAAACAAGTTTTGAAAACAAGCGGCCTCAATTCATGCCCGCATGACGCTTTCAAAGAGGAAGAGGCCAGCAAAACGGACCCTGACCGCTTGATTTTGGTCGTTAGCATGCATGTTTGACCCAGACTCCTGAACATTTCTGAATTTTAGAGACATATGATTCCGTGAGGCCTTGTAGCCAGTGTGCGGAAATTTGGCCCCGGTTGTTTGAAATAAACCAAAAAAAATCCTTCGCAAATGACTATCTGAATTTAGGCGGCAATACGGTACATCTTTTGACAAGTGGCAGCCAGTGTGGACGGTGCATCCACGCAAAACACCACACGTCACTAGGTACTTACACTTTCAGCTCCGCTCCTACATTATGGACATGGAGGCACATACCTTTCCTCCACGTCATGCACCAAAGGTGCGACTCACCCTGGTTCAACGCCTCAAACATCCAAACTTCGGTTTTCTACTTGGTTCGAACGAGACATGTCGAGATTATCGCCCCCTCCCCCCTCCTTGCAAGGGATCTGCGGTTCCTCAGATTTTGATCTAGCGGAAAGAACCGGATCCGCGGATGGATCCGAGATTCCAAAATCAGTAGTTGGATCTGCGGATCCATGAATTTGGTGTGCACCCTTACTATTGGGACTGTGCCACTGTACAGTGACAGTTCTGCCACACGTCGCATCACGGCCAATGACAGTGTATTTAACCCACGCACCAAGCATCTAGGGGTTGAACATTACATCATCCAAGAGGCAGTGGAAGCAGGTGTTGTTTAAGTACGTGAGGTGCCAGGGAGCGAGTAACTTGCATATTTTCTTAACAAGGCACTTCCATCATCCTCGCCTATCTCTCAGCTCTATCTGCTGGCCTGCATGCATACGATACCCTCGACCAAGGGGACGTGATAATCCTCTATGTATGCATTCATCCTTATGTGTCCTCGGATGTGCAGTGCATGTGGATTCGGCGGTCAATGGTGATCCATGTTGATCGTGGAGACAAGTACTTACCCAATCCTCCACATGGCGGAGCCACCCCTTTGTCTCACACACTCCACCGGCCGTTGACCCTTGCCCACCCCGTTGGAAAACCTAGTTGTGACCTTGATAACAATGTAGCATAATATACTTGTTGTGGTGAAAAACCAATATTGGACCTTGAATTTCATGTTTCAGAGGACTGATGTAGGTCTCCTTAGTTCTAGCTTAGCTTGGCCAAATCTAGGACTTTGCAGGTGCCTTTGGGCCTTTTGTGAACATCAGGTTAATTCGCCCTCATGACCTGTTGATTGCCAGCGAGCTTTGCTCTCCGGCCAACGGGTGGGACTGGACTAGCGACTCTCACCCTATAACAAGGCATAGCCTTGTTACTCGAGGATTTGTGGCAAAAAAATGACCTTCAGCTACGGTTTTGGCCGTTACTCACTCCACAGTCCATGGATTGACATATCATTTGTTTCATTGGACTCCCAATGGTATTCACACACCCTCGTTGCAGCATGTGTAGAAACAACAGCTGTGTCCACAGCCATGCTGACCGACTTCCTATGCCTCATGGTCTCAACAGCCTCTTGGGTCTCTACGTTGTCTGCATCCGCCACCGCTTTGCTGACTCCACTCTTCATTTTGTTGCTTTGTCAGCCATGGGATATGCATGCATCCTTGTTGTTTCTCTCTCCTAGGTGGTCTTGCACAGTACTGCGGTCTTCTTGTGGGCTCCGTTGCAAGTTTCAGTGGCATCCCCTTCTACTCAAAGCCTCACTCTACAAATTCCCATGCCCCCTTGGGCGGGGAAATCTTTGCTGAAAATCCTCCTCTCCTCCTCTTCCATCATGCCTGATCATGAAGCAGTCATTGCACAGCTCCAGGATTGACTTTGTCAGGCTTTCCTTGCACTCAAAATGGATGAGATTCATGATCGTGATGCTGAAAACTTCCAGTTTGAGCTTACTGTTGAAGTGACTGATCTTGTCATGCAGCGTCTTGTCGTTGCAAGCGACCCTAATGCTATCATTGCCACTGCTGTCGAAGGTGCAGGCATTGATAGCACTGTTGACACTGTGGACACTGCTGGCTTGGGGGAGGGGCTGCTGGCTCATCCCCCTCGGGTGCCACTACAACTGTTGCAAAACGGTCTCTTGTTACAACTGTTTTTTCACTCACCTTGCTCCTCCTTCCTTGCCAGCCCGACTTTGAGACTGCACCATCGCATTTCACCAACAAGCTTACCTTCTCCTCTTGCGATGTATGCTTCAGCGTGTGGGTGCAAGGTGAGTAGCCCTCGCAGTACTACTTCCCGCCTAATCCCATTGCTGAAAATCCATTCCTGCTGAGTCTACACACGCTGTTTACACCCTCATCACTGCTGGTCCTGAAAACCTCTCTGAGGACATTGGCCAATAAAACACTAATCCAGTATGTGGTACTACTGCAGACCCCGTGGGTACATACACACTCATCCGTCGTCGCAACACCGTCACCGGTCATGCTGTCGAGAGTGCACTCACAGTCCACTCAACCAGCTTCACATGCATGCTGATGAGATGGCTGACGAGTTATAGACATACAACCTCATACTCCTTGGCAATCAAAGTTAGGCTGTGCTTGGGCAGCTATCTACAAGTCTCTTTATTCTTAGTGGGCTTATCCCTGAGCTCTCTGACCTCTTTATCCATGTTCCTTGTGCTGTGCTTGAGCAAATTACTTTCGAGCACATTGTTGCCAATGCACCACTTGGCATTGGTGTACTTTGTAAGTTTACAGCTACATGTCTCACTGATTGGTGGGGCAATATGAGAAACAAGTGACTGCATTGTTTTGTTGTAGTTCCTATTTCCACTACCTTGTCTTCCTCATCTATTGGAACCATCTCTGCCTCTGTGGTAGTTATCATGTCGCCCTTGCAACAGGCCGTGGTTGTAGAGGTTGGGGTCGTGGTGGTGTTGCTGACATTGGCTGGGGCCATGGGGGAAAGTGTTGACATTTTTCTCTTTATCCACCTCCCTTATTACCACCCGCTCCAACTGTGGAAAGACTGGCCACTCTGTTCCAAATGTCCTCATCTCCCAGATGATGCACGGCTGGCCACTGCTATGCATGCACGGTGGACATGCACCACCTCAATGTCTGGTTTTTCCACAGGCTCCTCATCTTTATCCCCTGCCAGGTCTGCCACTACGTCCACTCCAAATAGCACTCTATCATCCATTGCACCTCCCAAACAAGTTTACCATGCTGTTACTCAGCCCTCTGGTACCTTTGGGCCTGGCTGGCTGCCTCCCCTCAGCCAGCTTCCGTACTACGTACCAATTTCAGCCTACTACACACATCCCTCCTGGCTGCATGATGATGGTTTCTCACATGGCAATTACTAAACCGAGGGTCCCCAAGATGAGCGCCATGGAGCTGAGCGTAGCCTCGACAAAAATCTCACCAAAATGCTTCGCCTTTGGAAGAAGGAAGGTGAGAGTGTAATGGGCACTGCATCCCCTCATGCCTGACAGGAAAACACCTTGCTTCGGCATGTTGGCTCTGGAATCCCCCAGGACACACTGCCTCTTGACACTCCTTTGGTCAAGAACTGGCACTCCACCTCTCTCCCGCGTTGCGTTGCTGCACTCCGTTATTCCTCCTCTCTTGTTTTTGACATTTTTGTTGTCTCTCGCATTGTGCCATCAGCTGGTGCTTCCTCCAATTTCTAACTCATTGGCCCTGGCACCACATCACATGACGTTTTGTCACTCACCGTTTGTCTCCCTGAAAAACATTGGTTCTGTAGGGTTAGTTTGCACTGACTCGGGCCAGTTTCTTCCCATTAAGGGCTTTGGCACAGTTTGTTTTGTTCGTCTGGCGGGTGGACTAGTTCCTGTTACATGTTTTGTATGTGCCTGATCTCGAGATCAGCTTGCTACCACTAACCACCCTTCATGACGTGAGTATGGGCTGTGTGTCCAGCCATGGCATTGGTACTGTCGTTTGGCACTCCTCATGCCGTGTTGTGCTGTACGGATTTTATTACAATACCCTATACCATTGTCTCTTCCTTCGCCTTCTGCTACCGCTACCCTTTTCCATGTCGCACCATTATTGTCCTCAGAGCACACATCTCCTGCATCATCATCTCTTTCACATTCATAGCACTGCCATGGACACCCTACTGTGCTGCATCCGGCTCATGATCTTGGTCATGTGTCCTTTGTGCCACCGTGTTCGTCTGATTATCTTGACTGTGCTCAATATGTTGCGTGTTTGCTCTGTTGCCACACTACTTGCACATTGCATTTTGGATGTTGCTCCTCCGCATGCACGTTGAGAACTTACACTCCTCCACGAGTCATTAAGTTGTGGCCGTTGTGTTACTACGCATTAGCAGTTGCCTCATGTGATGCTGCCAGTTCTGCCGTCCAAATAGCGGTTGTGCCAGCATTCCATTGCTTTTGAACGTCTAATGAACCAAAAAAATCAAACCAAAGCTATCCTTGATGCGGTAGCAAACATGTTTGCTCTCCAACTACATTTTTGACTGCATGGCGCCACCTGGCGTACCTCCATTGGGTTTCAGACCAATTCTTCTACTTTGCTGCTCACACGCCCCCCCCNCCCCCCCCCCCCCCCCCCCCTGTGCTGTGATACCATGTTGAGTTTAGTTTAGGGCATGCAAGCCCATGCTGGATGTGACATGAGCTCCGGTGGTGAGCGAGAGAATTGCAGCGCCAATATCAGGCTAAGTCTGGAACACATGAATTAAGAATCAAGGAGAGAGTACAATCAGCCCTATTGAGAGCTTATGTACTGGGGAATGGCGGCTAACCCACCAGGTCCTGTCATCCGAGACGTGCCAAAAGGCACAAATGGGGAATACTCATGTCACATATTATGAATCAATACATTTGAGGTCTCCCGAGGCACCGAAACATTCAACCGTGTGCCTGGGTCTCCACCGATGATAAAATATGTAATTCATCCCAAACACATTCAGACACTGCATTGACACACTAGAATCACTGACTAGCGAAGTTGGGCCTCCGAAACGCCAGAACATGTAACCGGGTGTCCAACTTTATGCCATGTGCAAAGTGCAAATGTCCAACAAGAGGTCAACAGAGACTCGATCAACTTGTGCTGGGTCTCTTGAGGTACTGATACAAGCCACCGTGTACCTGGATCTCAACCATAGAAAGAGTGCACAAACTAAAAGAAAGAATGTGCAGTAAACCTCCATTGGCCTAACTTCGTTATGCCTGTTGTTTGGGCCTCCGAATCTTCTCCTATCCATTTTTCGTACATTTTTGACACGGTACTCACTTAACACAAACAATTCTTCCTATACCTGCTTTTCTAAGAGCACCTCAGATCATGCGTGCCGCGCCCACCCTTGAAAAGATATACACGCTACACCGGTCTAGTGCAAATGATTATGTAAAGTGGGTACGAGATGTTTGAAGTTCGAAAGGCATCTCGGCGCTGCAAGGGGTAGGATCTGAAAAAATCAGTAGAAAGATTGCCGTTGGAGAGCGGTAGATAGGAGTGAGAAAAACATGACCAACATGTTTTGACCAGATGGCCTTCGTTAGTGTCATCCTGAAAGAACTCACATCGCGCTACGTTTTTACCAACCAGCGGGGGAGAAAAACGGGGGGTAGGGTCGTTTTTGTGGTGGCTGACCAAGCGACCAGTCTAAAGGGTCCTAAGTAATGTCCTTTTAATTCTGGAGGACACCAGGTTGCTTCTAAGCCCACGCAGTATTCTCCAGGACAAAGTAAATCTGAAAGAGAACTCCTGGAGATTGAATTCCCCGAGGCATTGCGCGAGTCTTTTCAGATAAGATCCCAAGCGTATACCTTCTAAGAATGGTGTTCCAAGGGTTTGAAGGACTAAAACCCTTTTCTTACCGTGACTTTTTTTTTGGTTGAAGCCGTTGTCGAAGCAAGGCGAGTTTTGAAACCCACTGAGTGTGACAAAACTGGTCGAGCAGAGGAACGAGGAACTTCCGAGGATTGCCATGTGCTCTTAGGGGCTCAAAGAATGCCTGTTTTAGAAACAAAAAATTTACCGTCCAGGATGATAAAATGAGATATCTGCTCAACTCTGAATACATAAATGCCCGAAGGTGGCTTTGATGGTGGTAACTGTTGTAAGGCAAACAAAAATATAGGTTGAGGGATTTTTGGTGTGTTGCTATGTCCAAAAGCCCGTCTCGCAAGAACGTGTCACCTTTGAAGATCTTCAGATCAAGGAAGTTGACTGTCATCGGTGACATTTTCTACGTCAGCTGGATGTTGTCGTCCAAAGTGTTGAAGCAGTGAAGAAAAGCAAGAAGACTGGTGCCATTTCCGCTCCAAATGACAAGACCATCGTCGATGGAACGACGATGGAGTGGGATTTTATTTTTTTTCGTTTACACGTGAAATTGTATCTTGGGTACTTTTCCCGCATACCCAGTGTCGTCAAAACAAATGTACACCACACCATATTTTCGCCAAAAAAGAATGGGAAAGCCACATTGATAGAGAAATGACTATAACGTCCACCAAAGGTATAAAATACTTTTGAGGACCACTCTTGAAAACTAATACTCCGGATGTCCACCATGCAAAAAAATCGTATGGGGAACAATATGATTTTTTGCGTACCCGCTATGAAACTCCAGCAAACTAAACCCGACAACATGAAAAGAAAACCTTAGCCACTGACTCGAGCACAAGTTAGGTCCCGTATGCTAATACTCTCCCTTTGATTAGTAAACATATGTCGAGATTTGAAAGCGACTTACATGCTCACGGTTATTCTTTGCATTTGATTATTGTTTTTCTACCTTCGCATGTCCATCTCTTTCACACTCTCCCCACCATCTCTCTCTCACTCTCTTTGTGTTTTTACGACTTTCGCTTTGCTGAAGAGTCCTCGAACTAGGAAAATCAAGTACGGTGAAAATGCCGATCCCCCCTTGTTTTGTCACCCATGATCCTCATATACCCCTCTGTCGGAACAATAAGCCTCATTCGCCCCTCCGCCGGAACAATAAGCCTCATATACCCCTCCGTCGGAATGACTAAGCCGCTGTCCGCCAACAATAAACACTATCCGCCCTCCATTTTCAACATGCTCAAGCAGCAACGCATGTCGCTGCTTATGCATGGCGAAATCGCTTGTGCCGTGCTAGAATGTGGCCCTCCATCGCGGACGTTA
>SZWC01001711.1:187946-216811 GCA_023375785.1 Penium margaritaceum | reverse complement strand
CCCCCCCCGTCCGCGGACGTCGAGGCGAGGTTGGCCCAGACAAAAAAAGATCACGGACTTCGACCTCGAATTTCGGACAGACCCCGGATAGTACGGAATGGCCAGTCCGACGCTAGGATAGAATGGTACGGACTGTACGTTTAGGCCCTCCAGTCGCTCCCCCTTGGCCTCACCCTGTGCTGTTTCACAGAACTGGTCGTAATGCGAAACTCTTGAGCCTCGTGAACCCGGCTTCAAGCAAAGTCAGAATGCATTCAAAAGATAAGAAATTCAACCACCGACATACAATAGGGTAAATAAATCAAATTATGCCTATAACTACATCATATTGTTTTTTATAGCATAAGGAAACATTCAAGATTCATCCAAATTTCTCAAAGATAATTTTTTATTAAGTGAAGCTCAAAATAAACGTGTGAAACTAGCATGTCCAAAATACAGGAAAAATTTAATATCATTTAATTAAGTTACTCATAAGATAAAACCATGTTAAAAAAAAGAGAACAAATACCTTTCGAGGTTCTTGTTCAATATGTTGGTGGATTGTTGTAGATAATACTATACATTCAAGCGCATTCGTTCATTTTTTGGTTGTTTTCTTTTCATTATTTTACATCCAAAAAAGCTCGAAACAAAACTAGCGTAATTTGATGTTATTTAGAAAGAGTTCGCCTAAACCATACACGATGGGCAACAAAAAAAATAGTTTAAACGAATGCGGGTGACAGCTTGGCAGTCCATTTGCAACCAGTTTTTGCATCCATGGACGAGGTAAATTCTCATGGCAAACCTTCCATCATGTGGTTCAGATTACGGGTGATTATTTAGCCTCTTAAGAGATACCAATATGAATACGTTTGCTCGGTTACTACGTAACCCTATGCACGCTTTGCGTGAAACACCTGCCTCTTCTTTTTTGTTACATTTTGTCCAACTCTATACCCTCATTTTATGTACAAACTATGGACAAACCCACCCCCTAAGTACACCCGGGGTTTTAGAGTTTGTTTTTGCGCGGGCACCTACTGGGCCCCACGGTAGCGGGGCCCAACAGGTTCGCTTTTAACGCATGGGGAGTCTCGGAGCCCCCATGCAAAATCCTGCAAACCATTTACGGAAAATGACGATCCCTTTTGTTAAGGAGTTAGTGATGATCGGGTAAAAAATGTGACTTCAGCATGTCGACGGTGCATCCATGCGACATCGATATGCTCTCTTTTGATAAACGAGAGGGGCATATTGTTGAATTTTTAACAGTCGCGTCCATGTTCAAAGGGCGGATGAGGCTTATAATTCGGACACAGGGGCGGATGGGGCTTATTGTTCCGACGGAGGGGCGAATGGGACTTATTGCTTCGACGGAGGGGCGCATGGGGCTTACTGTGCGAAACTAGGGGTATATAGTCACTATGTCGAATAAAGTATTGGTACCGGTATCGGTATCAAGCTAGACGTCCGCTCAATACCGACGTGAATACCCTCGATAGCCGCGACACCGGCATGAGGGCTCAATGCCAAAATCAACCGGCAACGCTGGGACTCCGACGCGGTGGCTTGCGGCAGCAAACCAGCTCGTTGACTCCCTCTTTGGCTAGCCCTCGACGGCAATAGCCTGATGGGCAATCAGGTTATTGACCGGAAGAGGTCCGATTGACAACTCGCCTTCTTTTTGCGCTCTTCTCATGTGGACGATGCCGGCATAAGAAACACGCCCAAAAACATTGATGTCGACGTCGATTTGGCGTCTATATTCACGATGCAATTGTAGACGTCGAGTCAATGCCGACTTCTTTTTTTGTGTTTGGGAAAGATTTCTTGAAGAGAATAACTTATCCGACCTAGCCCTCTTGTTATTAACATCGTAGCAAACCAAAGTGAACAAATTGAAGTGAACACGATTGCTTCGCTTGTTAACGCGACAAACGAGCAAAACAATCCTCGAACGGGTCGGTAGGCCCAGGACCCATAGGCCCATTTGAGGGTTTTTCTTCTTGTTTTCTTCGCGAACGAGCACATAATGCAACCATGGACATCCATGGTCGCGTGATTGTGATATACACAAAAGACCAGCGGCAAATGTTCAACGAGCAAAAAAGGATTCTATAGTGGACAATATTGACACCCCCCGTATTATATGTACACCAATCGTGACTATTGTGAGTAAATTGTCAGTAAAAACATAAATGATAGAAAATCCGTCATCTAAAGGAACAATGAATATAGGATGAAATAGAACATCAGATGAGACCAATGAAACGCTGAAAAACATACTTCCAATACGCACTGCCGTCAAACTAATTTGTTTTTAACCGGTGAACCATGAATTTGTTTGCAATAGTGGGTGCGACATGCATGATCTCAGGCGGTTTAAGAAAAGTGGGCACATCACGTATGTTTTGTGTAAATGAGTACCGTGTAAAAAATGTACAAGAAACATCTAGGAGAAAAATCGGAGGCCCAAATAGTGGGTATAGCGGAAGTATGCCATTTTGTTTTAGTTCATATTCATTATTCCTTCTCGTGACCAAATGTCAAAGTTTTTTTTTTAATTGCTAGTTTTGTCACGTTTTTATTATGCAATACATACAAAATGTCATTTATTTCCAGTTAAGAATGTCCTTTTTTATTGTCAGACATTTGGTCGCCGGTTTTTTGTGCACGTCACAATCACGCAAGCAGCTGCCCACGGTCACGCGATGTGCTCGTTTGCTAGGTAAACACATACATCACGAGCAAAACGGACCCTTGACTGGGCCCACCGCCCCCAGGACCAGTAGGCCAAGCATGAGCAGCGCTTCATCTTGACACACGCCGATTGGAAGACAGGGTGAGAGGAATATGGGTAGTAGATATGAAGTGATGGGTGTAGCGCGTTCGAATATCACTGTATTAAGGCAATTATTCAGAATATTTTTTGCAATGTTGTGTTTTGTTTTAAATTCTCAACCGACCGGGACTGAGTTTTGTACCATCACAGAAGTGCCCTGAAGCAGTTCGCTCCCACTTAAATTCAAAGTGACCAAGCCGTGACATGTCCTCGAGTGTCAAAATTGCGACTGCGTTCGGTCGTCCGAATTTGCGAGCTCTTTTTTTTCTTCTTTTCTCTTTTTTCGTTTTCTGTTTTTTTTTTTGTGTGGCGAGGACAGCCTTAGAGGTGAGGGAACCTATGCTGCACCCTTGACGACCCCGGGGGGTCAGTCTCTGGCGAGGGCTTTCAGTCTAAGACTGTGCCCTATGCAACTTATGTTGCATCAGTTTAGGTACCCACGGAACCCTCGTTCCATGGATTATGTGGGAGTCTCACCCACTAACTCTCACCCCTAAGAGTATCTTTGCCACGGGTCATAACCCTGTGGCTGGGGGTTCAATGGCAGGTTTTATCCCGTCCATTGAAATACTCGGCCCCCCGATGTGTGAGGTGTGCTGAGCCAGAGATGCTTCAAGCTGGGGTGCATAACAAGGTGAGGTGGGGATATCTTTTTGTCTATACTACAGATTTTGGTGGGGGTTGTAAGCTGTTCAACCATGAGGTTGGCTGGATTTTTATCTTGGCTTTGGTGAAGACGAGTGAGATGTAGATTGAGACGTTCAGTGAAAACCTTGGTGATGTTGAGACAGAGCAATGCCGTTGGGTTACATAGTGGTAGTCTCTGATTCATGGAAATTTGACACCTATATGTCCAAATTTCACGGAAGGTTATGGCTTGTAGTAGTTGCCACCATTTAAAATTCTGGTGGTTGTGTTGGAAAAGGAATGCAGTGGTAGCATGTTCTTGGCACAATATGAAGAAACTTTGTTTCAGTTTGTGGAGGACGTTTTGGAGTTTTGGACATTGTTCAAAGGCATGGCCTATGTCCTCACTATGTAGACCACACAAGGGGCAAATGTTTTCAAAAGGGTGGGAGAAGAAACGTAGTCTGTATTGCACTTGGATGCTCCGAATGAGGATTTTGAGAAGGGTGTCTTTAGGCTTTGCTGGGATGATCTTTGAGTGAAGGATGTCTTGTAGGGCCCATGTCATTGGGTATTGGAACACCTTCCTGTGCCCACTTTTCCTGGTAGGTGACGGGTTTGATGATTTGTTCGAGGAGTATGTGGTAGATTTCCATGAGTTTTGGGGTTTTTTGGGAGGTCAATACGCCATGCTGGAATAAAGACATTGTTGCAGTTGCCGAGAAATTTGTTGTCTCTAGTGTGTACCGGTGTCCAGATGCTTAAATCATGGATTGGTGTGTCGGCGAAATCAATGGGTTCGATGGTCAGGTCTGGTGTTACTATATGGGTGGACGCAATGTACCCGTCATTTGTAGGTTGAAGTTTGTAGATGAAAGCCAACGGTTTGTTTGTGTACGACGTGACACACCAAAATTCGTGTGTGGAAGAGTTTTCCTTCTTCCTTTGTAGGATTATGTCTACCCATTCTTGCGGTACTGCGCGTTTGACTTTGTCAATAACATTTCCTTCTTGTAGTGTCTTTCCAGTGGGGAAGAGTGATAGTTGTTGGTGAAAGACATGTTTGAGTTGGTATTCTCTTTCAAGCAGAAAATGTTCTCTTTTATCCAAACTGAAGGGTTTGCCGTTTGGTTTCAGAATGAAACGATTAAAAGCTATGTATTCCTGTAGCAGTTCTTGTCGTAGCAGTGCTGGTGGTAGGACTTTTGGTTTGGTCGCGAGAAATTGGGTTAGAATCTCCGTCCATCTGGGGTTGAGGTGTTTTTTGAATTTAAGAATGTCTGGATGTGAGAGGAAGAAGTGGCCTTTTTTAAAAAAGCGTTGTGTAGAGCATGCAACGTTTTTCCAAGCTTCTTGGGTAGCAGAGAGAAGTTTATAGGCTCTTAGCGCTTGTTGGGCTTGAATTAGGGTAGTAGGCCATAGTATTCCTAGTCCTCCTTTGCTTGGTGGGGTGATGGCAAGATTTTTGTTGATGAAACGAAGTTTCCCATCTTGTTTGGAGGCGGAGAGCAGATTGAGAATTGTGGATTGGATTTTTTTTAGTGTGTCTGTGGAGGGTAGACAGAGGTCCGAGTGGTAGAGGAATTTGGGGATGAGATAGCTGTTGATGATTATGATGAGAGTTGAGAGTGTGAAATGGAAATTCTGCCAAGCTACCGCGGATTCGTGGATATTCTTGGTTAATTTTGTCCACATGGTCGAGTTTTTACGATTATGGTCAAGGTTGATACCTAGAACTCATTGTGGCTCTATAGATGATTGGAAACATTCTGAGGGTGGGACCGTAACATGTGGACCAGCAGGAAAGAGAATAGTTTTGCTTTTCTTTTCTTTCAATCCAGTGAGATCTTTGCTAATGTCCAGTATCTGAGAGGCTTTGTCTAGGTTCGCTTGGTCTTTGATGAAGATTGTGGTATCATCAGCATATGCACCAAAGCTTGGGCAGTAAGACATGGAAGGTATGGTTTTTTCAATTATGTTCGCATAATAATGGTTTAGGGGTTCCATTGCGATAATGAAAAGCAAGGGGGCTATGGGACACCCCTGCCTGACACTGGTTTCTGTGATAATTTGTGGTGTGAGATTACCGTTGAGTAGGAAACTTGTCCGTGTTTGATGGAGGGTTGCCTGGATCCATTGGATGTAGATGGGGGGGAAGCCCATATGTTGCATGGTGCGGTAGAGGTGGGGACGCAGAAGGGTATCATGTGCTTTTTCGAAGTCTGTGAGTAGGAAGGTGATATTTGTTTTTGTTCTCGTGGCCCAATGTTGCATGTCTAAGATGCATGAAAGGGTGTCTTTGATGTTTCTGCCAGCCACAAAACCAGTTTGTTCCGGGCTGATGATGTACGGAAGGATATGGTGTAATCTGTTGGCAAGTACTTTGGCGAGGATTTTGTAGTCAGTGTTAAGAAGCGAGATAGGTCTGTAGTCACGAATGTCGGTTGGGTCACCCTTTTTGAAGAGGAGGTAGGTAACCGAGTCTGTGAACTCCACGAATTTGTCTGGTTCTTTGAGAAAGGCTTCGAAAGCTTTAAGTAAGTTTGACTCAATGAGTTCTGGTGCTTCTTTGTGTAATTCTGCAGGAATGCCATCGGGTCCAGGTGCCTTTCGTGAGGCCATTTGCAAAATACTTTTGCGGATTTCTTTCGCTGCCAGTGGGGCTTGTAATGCCTGTATGAATTATTGTGGGATTTGTTTTGGAGGTGGCATAACTGGTAGTGGGTTTGGCGTACTTGGTTGCGAAAAACGTTGACGATAGAAGGATGTGATGATGGAGGCTATATCAGTTGGAGCAGTTGTGAGTGAGCCATCAGAGTTTTTTAAGGCGGTGATCATGGCTCCCTTTTTTTGTGCCCGGATGTGGCTAGAGAGGAAGTTGGAGGCTTGTTCCAAGCCTTCCGTGTAACTGAGTTGCGCAATGGTGTGTCTGTGTTTTGTTTCTTCAAGTACGTATTTCTCGAGGGATTGTTCAAGTTTGCACAGAACAGATTGTACGTTGTAATCACGTGGATGGATGCACCTTTGTTGTTGGAGGTCCTTGATTTTCATATTTAGGTCTGAGATTTTTTTTGTCCGGCGTTTCTGTTCTTCCACACTATACTTTTTGAAGGCCTTCTTGATCATGAGTTTGTACGAGGACCAGACAGTGTGATTGAGTTTTTTTAGAAGGAGTTGACCAGAAAGTCTTGATAAGAGAGAGGTATTTAGCTTCCATATACCTTTTCCCGGTTTGTGGGGGCATTGGAGTTTGATTTGTATCAGAGGTGCTGCAATGTGATCAGATAAGGTGTCTGGAACTGCAGCATGGGAGGCATCTTTAACTGTGTGGGGTTGTGACAGATCTGTGCAAATGAGGTCAATGCGAGAGGAGGATTTGTGAGGGGTGGAGTACAATGTGAAAAAGTGGGAGAGGGGGTGAAGGATCCTAAAGCTGTCTAGTAGATTACGAGTGTTCAGAAGGTTGTTAAGGAGATGTGAGTCTTTGGATAGTTCTTGAGGGTTTCTGTCAATTTCTTCAGACGTGGAATTTAAATCTCCTAGAAGAAAAGTTGTAGGGTGACTTTGTAGGAAGTTGTCGAGGTCTTTCCAAAATGTTTTCCTCTATTTTAGTAAAGCAGGTGCATATAGAGAGGTTAGGGTCATAGAAGAACCGTAGACTTCGAAGGTGCTCTGTAAGATCTTTGTGGTATCAATGTTAGTTGTCTTAATGTGGCTCATATCATCAGATTTACGGTGTAAGAGGCAAACACCTCCAGTTTGGGTGGATTCTGATTAGGTATAATCCATGTCCCATCCAATCTGTTTTTGTAGGGTATTATACTTTTTTTTTGTGTCGAGATGTGTGTCAATTAGAGCACAGAAGGTGGGCTTATGTAGGGATAGGAAACTTTTTAGGAACGGAATCTTTGTGGCCTTTGTTATGCCGTTTATGTTTAAACAACATATGGAAACATTGTTTTCCAGAGGAGTTGAAGTGGAGGGCCTTTTCCCTTCATTTTGGTCATCTAGGGTTTGTATTTCCGCGGAGTGTCTTTTGGTTCCGGCTAGGTTGGTTGTTGGAAGGATTTTTCCCTTTTTTGGTTTATTCACTTTTCCAGTAGTCAGGGGATTTTTTCTCTTGTGAGTGGTGGGCGGCTGATTTTCTGGGCTTGTGGCGGGTTGGTGGACAGGAGTATCAGTGACTTGAGGGATTGATACTGGGAAAAGTGTTGCAGGGGACTGTGGCATGCGAGGGGTATTTGAGAAGGCGCTTGTGAGGAGGACATGTGGGTGTACATGTTTTGAGGGGTCCCGAGGTCGTAATTGTGAACTAGTGTGTGATGTAGGAAGGGTGGTAGAGGTGTTGTTTCTGGTGGGAACATTGTTGTTTCCGTACTGGTGACTATCCCCTAGTGTCAAGATTTTTGGGGCTTGAAGCTGTGTTGGCAGTGTCTGAGAATTCTGCATGTGACGATGGTGACGAGCCAGGGGTGGGAGATTTGTCTATGTGGTTCTAGGGCGTTGTGTATTTTGGGCATAGGGGTGTTTCTTATGAACAGTGGCTTGATGCGAGTGTTTTGGCAGGGAGAGATTTGTGTTTGGAGAACGTTCTTCTGTATTGATAGTGGATGTATATTGACGTGGAAGATCATTCTGACAGGGGATGAGTTCAAGTTGATGATAGGTTTGTATGCATGTTAACTTTAGGGCTAAAACTAGGTGTTCAGGGTGTTTTAAGTCTAAGGGGTTTTGTAGACAGATGAGTAGAGCAAGATAATTTGCCATGTTGGTGGTAAACTGAGGCGAGACCTGGGCCAAGGTTGATATCTGAGAGGATGTGTATGACCCTGGCCTGTGTTCAGTGTTCGGGGTAGGATTTGACCAAGGGGGAAGTGATACTGGGTCCCTTTTTTGTCTGTTTGAACCTTTAAAGACTTGATAACCACCTTTGACTAGATGAATTTTGCACTTGCAAGAATGATACTTCTTGGTTATGTTACAGATGCAATGACAGAAAGGGGTCAGAAATTGGAGGTAGAAGAGTGTGTTGTGGGTGTAGTGGTTGTGTTGTTTTTCCTCAGAGTGTTGTTGTCTAAAACGTTGGTGGTGATGCTTGTCCTCTTGGGAATTGGTCGAGGAAAAGGTTGTAGATCTTTGATAGGAATGGTGAAGATGTTTAAGGTTAGGTGCTAATTTAGTTTTTCCCATTGGGGAGGGGATGAAGGGGAGCAGCCAGAGAATAAGGTAGGGATTGTTATGTGGGGAACGTGGGTGGTGAAAGAGATGATTGGAGAGATGCGAGTAAGAAGGTGTGACGATGGTGGTTGTCTTTGTCTTAGCACGGGCTGTAGGGACCGGTTGTTTACTGCTTAACAACATTTGAAATGGAGACAAGGATAAGGTCAGAAGGGGTGTTGCAATGGACGTCTTTTGTGAGGAGTATAGAGGTGGAGTTTTCCGGTAGAAGATAGAGTTGTGTCTGTGGTGTAGGTAGTTGGGTAAGTGATTAGAGAATACATGATTTGCAGTATCTGGAGAAGCAGATCCATATCTTTTATGTGATGAAGATGACACATAGAAACAGGGTGGTGTTTGTACGGTTCTGAGGGGGGGAGAGTGAGGGATGAGTTTGAGGTTGTCCTGATGGAATGAAAGGTTATGTTGTTCAAGGTGGTCATCAGTGAGAGGCCAATTCAGAAACGGAGAAGAGAGCGACGTCCTCGGTGGTGTATGTATGAGAAGGATAGATGGGGGTTCTGATGGAATTCCGAGTTCAGAAGTAGTGCCAAAAACCAAGCCAGAGTTGGCCGTATTCAAATGTAGATTGCTACAAAGGCATGAAGCATGACTGAACAAAAGTAGTCTTCGAAGTACAATATTCCAGCTGAAAATTGTGGTGCTATACTGTGGATTGTTGAGGTGTCTACATCTGGAAGATTCTGGGCTAGCGCTATTCTGAAAAAGGAAGATAGCAATCCTAGAATGAAAGAAGCTTTGATAGCCATGGGAGTTGGGTTGGGCAGAGCAGTTGTGCTTGATCGATCTTGACCTCTTGAGATCCTTGGAGTTGAAGTGGGCATAGCAGGGCGAGAACCCGTGGTGTGGCACTTGAAGTAGTTTGGAGGTAGAAAAGGCTGAGCAGATCGTGAGCTCGTCGTGAGGTCTGTAGATAGAAAAGGTGTTGTTAGTTTTGGCCTTCATGGCTGGGAGGTACAAAAACTAGGTGAGAGCGTTACCAGGGATGGCGTTCAGAACTTGAAGTGCCTCTTCAGGGTGTCCAGGTCCGCATTGACGTTCACGATGAGTTGTTCCTGGCTCGGGTTGGTCCTGTAGGCCCTGCGGGCACGTTTGTGTGTGTCTGTGACAGCATGTGCATGCAACACATCCAGAGAACGACCGGTGTAGTTTCCGCAGGCTAGATAGTTGCAGATGTGGAGTTCTGACACCCTCCCAGCATTGGTGAAAATGAAACCTGGGTCTCCCTTCCAGATCGGGGAGTAGTGGGAGTGCCCGATATGACGCTCTGACAAGATAACATCGACTTGTTAGCAGCAGAAATGATCCAGATTTAGCAGTTTGTGGAAAATGATAGAAATTCAGCTTACCACATTGTCTGTGTACAGCAATGATCGATCTGATGCCGTTCAGAGGGTGAGAGCGAGCCAATGGGAAAAGTGCGTGGTAACAGGTATGATGGTTATTGTTGCAATACTGGCAAACGGGCCCCGAGAAGAAAAGGGTTTTTTTGTACTTCGTGTTTCCGTCAATGTAGAAAACCGGGGTTACCTCCAAAAAGGTGGGGTCTTCGGGATATCCTGCTGGTAGTCCGAGGACGGTGTTTGATGTCATTCCGGTGAGCGGGTTCACGTACCGATGGAGGCAGAATATGTTCAGCAGAGGTGGCTTGTCTTTACCAGCTTGACATTCTCTAGTCAGCGTGCGGGCAACGTCACCCATGTCGAAGTGTTCAGGCAGGCCCTTGATAGCCAGGGGTGGTTCAAGTGGTTTGAGCATTCTCGTTGCCTCATAGGTTGGGTGGGTCACTTTCGTGACAACCACCTCCACCTTTCCGTCAAAGTCTGCTGGGGAATAGAAGAAGGGTGAGAGTTGTACAGCAAACGCGGGGATGTTGCCCGAGGTATCATCAAACTGAATGGTGTAGCGGGCCATTTGGATGCGTCCATTGGGAACAGAATCAATGGCAAAGACCTTTGCGGTGTGGATAGTTACAGCGGGTATACTTTTGAATTTTCTCCGTAGCATGTCCAGAAAATGTTGCGCAATGCGCTCACCATACCCGGCGTGTTGATTGTTAAAAATCAGCGTGACGGTTTGACTGAAGCTGCGGACGTATTGGTCAAGGGTCTTTGCTGAAGTCAGGGTGGTTGCACCAATCTGAGCTGGGAGTTCAGACAGAAGTTCGAGTTCCGCTTCCAGTTCATCCACTGCTTCCAGATCCATAGGTGGAGGGGTTTGACCACCGTTTGGAGCGCCGGCGGCTGGGGCAGCGTTGTTGCCGTAGCGGCGGTCGAAGGATCTTTCTGAAAATGCACTTGCGCCCGCCGCGGACGTTGATTGACCGGCATGGCCAGAGGTTGGGGTAGTGTTCCCATGGCCCTGATGCCCTCCAGCAAAGTGGGAAGTGTTTTGGGCGCCTTGGTTATTTGTATGATTCGCGGGTTGTTGTAGAGTTGCGTTCAACGTGGCCGGTGGAGCCGAGGAGGTACCAGATCCGTGTGACTGAAGGCCATGCGCTCCATTTAGGGTCATGGAAGAGGCCGGGGCTTGGGTTTGAGGACCGCTTTGTCCTGCAGATATCGTAAAGTGTATGAGTAGATTAAGAGGATCAAGCATTTTAGAAGTGAGAGAACCGAGGGACCAACCTTCCAGATCATCGTCATTACCGGGACGAAACACACGGCGCTTAGAGGTGGTAGTTTTGGAGCTAGTAGGACTTCCATTTTCTTTTTGATGACTGATAGCTTTGCCGTTGACACGAAGTAGGCGTTTGCCTTGCTTACCCTTATAGGGTGCCGTGGCTTCTTGAGTGGGTGCGAAACCTTTGATGTGTGGGACATTGCCTTCTACTCCTTCCATGTTAGCGGATCCTGTAGTTCGTAAGGCGCAGACGGGGTTAGAGATTTGAGTTGAAGACGAAAATTTGGAGTAATGTCTTGGAACGTCGGTCTAAGGATAGAAAAACTCTCCATATAATGGAGGGTGTGTGAGAGTTTGATCGAGGGGCAAAGCCGGGGCCTTGGGATGTGAAAAAATGAGCCTCTGCTGAGAGGCCGGATAGCATGCTGAAAAGGCAGCTGGGCTTACCACTGGCCATGGTTGATGGGAAATGGGGAGTCCAGGTGGGAGCAGAGGCGCGACACTGTTCACCGTGAAATGAGTGCGATAGAGAACCGGTGAGATAAAGTAGTGGAGGTGGTAGCTCGAGGTAGAATCGAGGGGGCTTGACGCGATGGGTTCAGTCGCAGCGCAAAATCCCAGCCAGTTTTCTTTTTTCCTTTTTTCCTTGGCCACTTTTATGGGGATTTCCGCGCTTTGAAATGCGCCGGGTTTGGTTGAGGATTCTGTCTTGAAACGTACTTTTCTCTGAAGTAAAACGATGGGTAAGGTTGAGTACCCCTGTGGGAAGCAAAAACGAAATAACAGCCTTTCAGATGAGGTAGTGTTAGCAAGTCCGAGGTTGAGGAGGGGCGCAAGGAAGTGATGTTGAGGCCGATGGTGCTGTAGTGGAGCCGGGACAATCCTTGATGTGTGGCTTCTTGAAGTTTTGGGAATGTGTGTGTCGATCTCCCTCTCGCTGCCGAATGGTGTCGAGGTCCGAGCACATGAGTTTCCTGGTTGGGCATGAGAGTCATGAGAAAGATGAGCAAGATGAAAGCGAGAAAACTTCGGAGTACATCGATATTCAAGAGTGTCACCTTCTCTTCTGGCCATGTTGACGGTGACGTGGCTCTGGAGCCGTGTTGGTGTTGGTTGTTGGGATCACGGCGTGTTCCGATTGTTCGTCTGACTGTGGCTACTTTTGTGGTTGTTGCGTTGGCCATCTTGGATGATTCCGAGGTTGGCCACGTGGATGAGATTCTTCTGAAAGCATTGTCCATGATGAGCTGGGGACCCGCCATGTTCAGCTCGGAGCGGTTATCGGTGCAGGTGAGGGGTGGGACAACTGTCACGGTGGCAGAGCGGCTTCCGTGCGGCAGAGCGGCTTGACTTCTCGAACTCCGAGAAAGCAAGTACACAGCCGACATCGCGTGGAATTTATCGACATCCACGCGACGTCCGCGCTTTATGGGCGTGAACTGGAAATGAAGGTCGCACTATTTTTTTTTTCGGGATTAAATCGAAGCCCATGGAGGACAAACTTGCTACCGTTGCAAAAGTACCCAGGAGGAGTAAATGACCGTCTTTGGAAATGATCACAATTAACTTCCTTGTGAATAACTTGAGTAATACGGTAGCCAAAAAAATTGGGTCTAAGAATGGATTTGGAATATTATGTGAAGGGTTCGTTCGTAAAACTAAACAGACGATTGAAGATTTGCAGTGACTTTATACCTGTCAATAGCAGAATTCTCGAGTGTTTGCTCACATCCGTCCATAAGCGACATGTGGGGAGGGAGGGTGTGTGCGCGATGGAGGGATCGAGGCCTGCGATGGGAACAAGGGCGACAGTGTGATCGAGGGCGAATGTGTGGGTAGGGGGGGGGACTTGTGTCGATACCGATACCAACACCGAAGCTGCAATATCGGCAAGCGAAGGGGACCCAGCCCCTCTGCCAACATCCATCAATATCGCCCATCAACAGTCGATATGAGCCAATGTGTAACTATCGAGATAGAAGAGCTATCCAAAGCAATAGAGAGAATTTCTGGCCAAGATGGAAAAAGAGATGGGAGAGGTGGAATAGTAGACAAAGAGATGTACAAACACTTACAGTAGAAAACTCTATGGATGTAGAACAAGTTGTGCGGAAATATAACGCTTTTGACCTATTTCACTTGTTACTTCACAAAACATAAAACATATCCATCTGTTCCCTCCATACATGATTAGTCTAAGGAGGCTTTCAACCGCCGCTCAGACCGAGGTAGTGTATCGATCTTGTCGTCATACTTTGGCGGAGCATCGCAGTGGGTATGCAAGGTATAAAAGTTTGCTTCACTCATTCCTTTCCACGGTGGACATCCACGGTGGAAAGGTATTTTTCAACAGTGGCTATCAAACAAAATTTTCACTTTTCCTGGAGCTCAAAAGCATTTTCTGCCAAAGTGACCAACCTAGTCAAATTTTGCAAAATTTGGGTTTGTTGAAAATTAGTTGCGGAAGCCGTGGGTATAAGGGAAAAGTAGCCAACCTCCATGGGTGCTCTAAAGCGGTGGCATTAACCACCAGGTGCCCGGGTCTTGACCTGCAAGAAAACTTTATCATAGATGCATGGATGAACAAGGCGGCTAGAATGCATCATACATGTCCTATAAGGAGTAGTAAAGCTGTTGGGGAAAATTGAGCATCAATTAGGAAGTTCTCGCTACACGAGACTAGATGAGAATCAGGCAGCTCACCTAAGGCAATTTGATTACACTGTAAGCTTCAATGTGCATGAGAGGGGACACGATGTGTGTTGCAATGAGATGGAGTCCACTAATTTTGGTTGAGAGATGACAAAGATCTACATGAAAGCGCAAGAGTTGGTTGAACAACGAGTCGAAGAGAGGGATACACCTTCTACCCTTGGTCTGGCTAGCGCACATGAAAACTGTGCAACAGCTTGAGAAGATGTGTGTGAGCTTCCTAGCAACTTAGCCACTGACTAGGCGTCAATGCCTTGTCAGACGGTGACGACAATCACAAGTCATACACACAACAGCAAAAGGTCTGGCTAGGAGACACAAGGCAAAGTGTCATAATGCTTCAAGAGCATTTGTAGAGAGAAATCACCACGGAACACTACCGACAAAAGCAGAGTCCAAGGTACGATGTGGACACCACATAACACACCACTCACATAGCTGCATGAAAGGCTCTAGCGCGTGGAACATGCAAGAACTGTGCAAGGAAGTTGACGGTAAAAGCGATGTTGGGGTGCATGGTAGTGGCTAGGTACATCAGAGATCCGATGAGGGGGAGGTACAAGGTCACATTCACGGTCTCCCCCAGCTGTGTGGGATTGTCCACCTTCAGAGCATCTTGCCCACGAGGTGTGAGAGGTGTGGAGGCTGTGGGCATTACACCAAGGAGGTCACTGAAGCGCTCCCCCACAACACGTGCGTATCGGGCCAGATGTAGTAGAAGTGCCCGGCGTCTGCGGGCTCGCACAATCTCCACGCCAAGAAACACCGCTGCAGGACCAAGATCCTTCAACTTATAGGAAGTCTGGAGGACCGCCCTGGCCTCCTTCATGGCCTCCATTTAAAGAGACGCGATCGGAAGGTCGTCCATATAGACCAGGATGGCGGTGAATCGCTCAAGCGTCCGTTGGATGAAGAGAGAGGGTTCTGCCTCCCTTTGTACATATCCCGCACGAGTCAAGGTGCCACTAACATTGTGGTTCCAACACTGAGGAGACTACACGAGGATGTACAAGGACTTGCGCAAGTGCCAGACCTTTTCGCCATCCTCAAAGCCTTATGGCTGAGCCACCTAAATCTCCTCATCCAGAGAGCCATGGAGGAACACATTGTTCACGTCCATCTGGTGTAGTTCCCAATGCGGCTTAGCCACCACACCAAACAGAGCGCGAGCTGAGGTCATGCACCCGGCAGGGGTGAAAGTGTCGGTGTAATCAATGCCCTAGATGTGTGAAGACCCGTTGACGACCAAGCAAGCCTTGTGGCATTCCAATGAGCCATTCGGCTTCACTTTCTTGCAAAAGACCCACTTGACCTGAATAGCCTTCTTCCCACGTGGAAGGTCGACTAGCTCGTAAACTCCATACTCTCGAATGGCATGAAGCTCATCCTCACAGGTAGCTTGCTAGGCGTCTGCATCCTCTGATGAGAAAGCTTCCCTCAATGTGCCCGGATCAAGCGCCATAGAGGAAGAGCTCTTAGTGGCAAATGCACATACCTTAGAGCTGGGTTTGACAACCACGAGGTCAGCTGCTACATTACAAGCGATGAAAACTCTTGAGTGACTAGATGGTTCCCTACAGGGCACGTTGGACGTACCTCTGTGTAATCATTGCGGACACTTAGGCCTAGGGCCCTTTTGCCGGGATAACCACTCGCAATGCTACAAGTGTATCGCCTGGGTGCTGTGCCTGACACCCGCTAGACTCTGGAGACCAATGGTCGAAGACGACCACCTGGCTCTTGCAAGAAACCTGGGCTCAAGGGGCTCACCTCAGGCTCAGAGACAGGCACAACCATGTTTGGTGAGGACTGAGGCAAAGGGGTAGGTGATGCAGTGTGAGGATATGCTGGTGAAATGGTGGGAGACACAGGATTGGGTGGGGCAGCAGGAGTAGGACTCAAGAAAGGGCCACGCACAGAGGCACGGGTACTGGTGGACAAAAGGTACATAGTCATGAGTGCCTGTGGGGTGAGAGGGAACAGGGGTAGAAATTGGCTAGGCTGGAGAGGTCTCTAGGTCAACAGCAATGATCGCTGGGTAATGAAGAGCCGGAGACTGGGAAGTGGAAGGGGCTCAAACGGACACATCAACCAGACAAGAGGTGCTCAGAGGCCCAGAATCCTCCATCCGTCGAGAGACCTAGCATAAAGGAACATGCGTGGTGAACAACGACACGATAGAGGTGAGGTCACGGTAGGTGATCAAATCAAAGAAGAGCGCATTGCGGGACTCAACGATGCGACGACGTATGGGATGCCCAAAACGCCAAGCCTTTGACCACGGGGAGATGCAAACGAAGGCACACAAGCGACCCTACGGGGAGACCTTGGACCCGTGCTGGTCCTCAGTGTACCACACAGAAGCCACGGATCCCCAAACACGAGCGAGATTCAAATCAGCATGGTGGCCAAACCAGAGCTCGTACGGTGTAACGTGGTCAGCATGGGGACCGTGCGGAAGGCGATGCCTGACCCACGTCATGTAGGCAAATCCTTCAAAGGTGAAGGACTTTGGGAGACCGTACTTAGACCGCATTGCACAAACCGCATACTCCATGGTGTGGTTCTAATGCTCAAAAACACCTTTATGCTGAGGAGTAGCAGAAGCAGAGACCTGGTGAAAAATCCTGCACTCTGCAAAGAAACTGTCCATCTCGCCAAGAAACTCGCCATCGCGATCCAAGCGGAAGGTATGCAGCGTATGGCGGGACTAACGCTTAGCCATCACTAGCCAGAGGTGAACCGTGAGAGCTACGTTGCTCTTCTGGCGCATGCTATAGACCCACTGTATCCGAGTCAATTCATCAATTAGAGTCTGGACGTATCCACCTTGATCATACAGAGACTCAATAGAAGACGACCAAGAAGATCCGAGTGACCCAACTTGATAGGGCGAAGGGCTCGAGAATGGGAGTCAAGATAGGTACAACGATGCATCTTACCTGGAGCGCAGAACAGACAATCCGTCTTGGACAGCCTCTCGAAAGAAGCCGCGTCAAGACCGAGGGTAGGATGTGTCCAAATGAGCTTTGACAAAGTGTTGGAGCCCACATAACATAGGCAACGATGCAACAGTCGCTGATGCTCAATAGAAAGGACACCAGTGAAAAACACACGAGCAGGAGTGGGAGAGCAAAGAGAAGAAGAGATCCTAGGGACACGGTACAGATCATCCACAACGGAGGCATGAAGAACAACGGTACGAGTATCAAGAGCTATCATAGTCGTGGAGTCTGCAGTGTGCTGGACAGAGAGTCCCATCAGTGTACAGGTACGCAAAGAAAGCAGGTTGAACTCAAGGTCAGGCACAACAAGCACCTCGGAAAGATACCGAGGGCCAAACGAACCATCGAAGCACATAACCCCAACACCTTGGACCAGCAGTGACTGACCAGAGCCTGTGTAGACAGAACGAACAGACGCCACAACACCGAGGACAGCGAAATCACTACGATAGCAAGTCAAGTGGTGAGTGGCACCGGAATCAATGATCCAAGTGTCACGAGGGTCACGACCAGGGGACGTTACAATACAACGGGCAATGGAACAATCGGCCTCAGACGGGCGCTAAGCAACAGGTGAGGGGGAATGACGAAGGGCACAAAGGTGAGACTCATGAATCCAATCGGTACTATCAGACCCATCATCATCACATGCTTTATATGCCCACCCTACACAAGTCATCATGAGCTACGAGAATAGACAAACAAACAGTATGTGAACTACCCAGCTATGACAAAACACTCGCACCTCCCGGAGATCGAAGCGCCAAAAGCTGACAAAGCTCGGCAATGATGCGGTCACGTGGGTCCGGGTCTCCACTTCTCGTCGGTGGGTAAGCGGAAACCACTGCAAATGTGGTTACCGCGTGACTAGAGGCTATGCTGCTCAACGCAGACCACTGCATGTGTACAGCTTGTAGACCGCGAGTGATCCACGCCTGGTGGAGCGGCTACTGGCACTCGGTGTATCGATGAGCGCCAGCATAGTTTTAGCACTGAAAAGTACGTCCACTGCTACTACCCGATGACTTCTACAGCTGCGACTGCTGCTAGCCCGAATAATGCCTCTGTCCGTTCTTCTTCCCCTGTGCTGCTACTACCACACCTTGCACCTGTGTCGGGGTACCCGGGGTGGAAGGAGAAGAAGAGGATGTGCAAGAAGATGAAGAAGTGGACTGTAGTAGGAATGTTAGCGGCGATGCGATGACCGTTGCTGCAAGGGTACACTCTTGATGGGCCACGGCTGCCTCACAGGCAGAATTCACCTCGAGAGAAAGCTGATGCTCCCAAGGAAGAAGCCAAAGGGAGGTGGAGAAGGGCTTGAGGACGGCGTCGCTTTACCTAGAGAAGATGTATACATGCCCAAGATGAACTCCGATCATGAGCGTGCGATGTGCTCGTAGCTTTGTACCTCCTAAGGTGAAGGCGCGTGTAGATGTGCATGGCACGCTACAAGTAATCGACTGTGGGCTCGGCAGGTCCCTGACGAAGGGAGTGGAATACGCGAATGTGAGCCGTGGGGGTGGCGTGCATCTCTACAGTAAGCAGGGACAATGCCAGGCCCGAGCCCCAACGTGGATCAGCACCAGCGCCTGTAGCAGCCTCTCCAAGGAAAGGGCCAAAATCCATGACGGTCTCGCGCGGCATGGCGTAAAGGAGTCTGCGAATTGCCGAAGCCGCTGTCAGCACCTGAGCGCGGTCCGTAGCATGGTACTGATTGTGATAGTAGGGCCATACCCCCTTCGAAGTGGCCTAGACCTGGAAGAGGGTCTCCCACCAGTCAAAGCCGTCTTCGCTGATGCATCGTGGGGGCGATGTCTCGAAATCCTTAGGTTGCTACTCCGTAGGGAGAGCAATCACAGGCTGGGAAAGATGAGGGATGGGGAAGACACTGAGACAAAGGAATTTGCCAAGGTAGGGATCAGGCAAGGATCGGGTCTCCGGGAACAGGGAACCGGACCACGCATGGATTTGGTACCCAAATCACCCTCTCGGGAGTGTTATCCTCCATACCTGGCATGTCCGTGTCCTCATCCAAAGGATCAAGAAGTGGCAGGTCCTCTCCTGCTCCTCTCCTCGGTGTAGATGCTGACTGCTTTGCAGAACGTGTGACAACGTCGACTCCCTCAGAGGTCTGTTGTGGGGCAGTGGACTGACCACGAAGAAGATCAATGAGCGTGCGGATGGTGTCAGTTTGCTCTTGTTACAGGCAACGCATCTCATCCTGCTGACTCCGCAGGACCTCAATGGCATGTGAGCGTGGGCTCATTACCCTTGAGAAGGAGGAAGAGGGATCTGGTGGTCCTTTGTCCTTATCATCGGTCAGGGCCATGTCAGCGGTCAATGTGGACCGCAATGTCAAACTGGTCGGATTGCATAACCGTCAGCGGTTCTCGAGCAGTTCAAACGCTGGCAACGTTTGATTTTCCGACCCCAAAATTTGACAAATGAAAGTGCAGACATCAGCAGGGGTTTGCCAATGTCAACACGAACCTCATGACATCAGTAAGGAGAATGCTGACGCCAGCACTGTCTTTTTGTTCTTGTTTTTGTTGACAACCCTCGCGAATGTTGGGCGGCTGCTTTGTGGCTGCCACGTGGAAGCTACACGGAAGCTCCGTACCAGCTTCCTCTTTACTACTACTAATGCAGCGCCTGCGCCTACAATAGCAGCCACGCAGCTGCTTGAAAAGTTGTTGCAGCAGCTACACACTGCTCTCGTGCTATGGCACCACTTCGTGCTGCCCCTGTTGTGCACTACTGTTATTGCGCACTACCGTTGCGATACGCTACTACTGTACTTGCGAACTGCTGGTGTTGCTCGCTGCTGCTATGCTATTCAATGCTGCCGCTGCTTCATGCTGTTGCTTGCTGCTCCTCGTGAGCGCTGTTGCTGCTGCACGCTGTTGCCGCCGTGTGCGGCTGCTGCTGCTGCCCACTACCGCCTGTTGCGGCTACATATTGTTGCCGTTGATATTAGCACCAATGCCGACAGCTGCTAGTGGCTGCCGCCTGCCGTAGTTGTCGTGTGCTACTACTAGTGGCTGCTGCCACTACACTCTCACGTGCAGAAGGTGGGTGACGTCGTCGACAGTAGGGTGACGTTGACGGGTCTTAGTGAATTGGCTATTGCGGTGACGCTCACTACTACTACTCTGTTGCACAGCTCGACGAGAATGGTCTCGGAGCTCTGATACCATGAGAACATGCGAGGAAGCTTCCTAGAAACTTACCCGCTGACTAGGCGTCAGTTCTTTGTCAGATAGTGACGACAGTCACAAGTCCTAAACACAACGACAAGGGTCTGGCTAGGAGACATGAGGCAAAGCGAAATAATGCTTCTATAACATTTGTATAGAGAAATGAAAAATGACAGGTCCATGGCATAAGTACATGCCGCAGCGCATGGCGGGTGTCGCACGCGGCAGTGCAAGACCTGTCCTAAAACCGGCCCAAAACCACTATTTTGGCCGTACCTCTACGTACAGAAGCCAGAACGCTACGCCGTCTGATCCTAGACATGTAGAATCACAAGTCGGATGCTACAAATGGTCACATGCATGCATCCACCATCAAATGGTGGGCACACAATGCAAAAGCATGCAAATCAAGCCCATGGCCAATCCACCTATGAAATCCTATCTGCTGCAAAAAGGCTACACAAGGTCCCGGACACTGTCTAGGATTCTGGGACGGTCATCAGTCAGCTCCAAGCTTGTAGTCCACTACCACACGACGCACGGGTGCCACTTGGGTCTGCATCAGGGATCTGCACGGGCATGGATAGGGCCGAGTGGTCACAGCAAACTGTACAGATCAAGAGGAACGTCACAGGTCATAACATGGCTAGGCGATGGCAAAGCGTAGGAAAAGATCCATGAGCTACCGAAAAGAATCCGGACTGATCCCGGCTACAGTATGGGGCAATCGGGTGGTCGAATGACGAGTTGAAAGAAGCAACAGTAGCAGAAAAATGAGAGAGAGTAGAAGCGACGATGCCAAAATACTGGCCCTTGTCAACTAGCTACCTAGAAAACTTGTGTGTGCACATATGAGTGTGCAAGATGAGGGACAGACCACGAACGTAGCCGGCGACCACTGCAGCCCGCCTGCATGTTATCGGCGTCAAGTCCAAAGGTCACCAGACAGAATTAACAACAACACCAGCACATGGACACAACCGAGTAGTTAGAATAAGTTATACAAACAGACGGGGATGCCTCACTTCAGAACAAGGGGGTCACTTGCGATGTTGCCTTGGGCCTTACCCTCCGCAAACTTGCTGGCCCCAAAGAGTCCATCGAGAATCATGGCAATGGGCTTGTTTTGCGCTTCTTGAGGTGGCGAGGTCTCAAGTGGTGGCCGTATAGTGAGAGGCACAATACGGTTGCCCTTCAAGAACTGAAGTCTTTTATGAAGCTTCCATTCACCAGGCTCGTTGGCAAGGAGTCTCCATTTCCGTCATGTTGACCAGATACTAAAAATATTCCTTTTCTTATCACGGTGGAAGCTGTTACGATTTGCGGAAGGTGGATGGGTGAAACTGGACTGTAACTTGGAAGGGGCAAGGCGTGGTCTGTGGAATCTGAAAGATATGTAGGAATTTGTAGATTGCATAAAGAAGTACATGAAGAGTTCCTTGAACCAGCTGCAGGGCTGTAGGTACAAGTGCAGACTTGTGGTTCCGTCGGGCGCCTGCCCTGGATGCCGTTAGACTTAGTATGGAAAACAAGACCTGGAGTAGATTACTTGCAAGGGCACTAGCTTTCACCGAAGAAGGCACACACCTTTGTAGGAGGTGCGTCCTTAGGCATAAACTTTCAGTGTTAGAGGCTGAGGCTTGCAAAGGCAGACTCTGGAGGCATCAGAAGGAACCTGATGGTGACTGAAGGAATATCAAGGCATAATAGACTGAATGGACTAAGCCCTTTAAGTAGTCCTTGGAGGGCCTCCTTAGAAGCTCTTGCCTCGGAGGTTGTAGGTAGTTGCACAACCACCTGGGTGGCTACACAGCCACCCAGGCTACTTGAAGAGTCACCTGGAAAATGAAAGGTCACTGCCAGCTGAAAGCCACTAGAGGTTGAAGATGCACTGGTAGCTAAAGGGGCACTAGGAGGCTGTAATAGGTTGTAGTAGGAGGTTTGCAAACTACCTTTCAGCTAGAAACTGAAGGGTCATAGCCTCTAAGGACCTCCAAGTGTATCTTAGATGTTTTCAAGGCAAAGATTTGAACATTGCTTCTCCCCACTTAAGGAGGTGATTTTTCCATGCCTCCAAAGTAGATAAAATGCACCACAAATGCACTTTGGCCAAACCCGGCCAAAGAAACTGGGTAAATTACAACAGAAGCCATAGAAATTTGGAAGATAAGAGTGCCGTTTTTTGTTATTACGAGGAGCAACATCACGAAGTGGCCTTCGTGCTCTGATTTCCAAATGTTTTCTTTCTCCATAAATTCATTTCTTGAATCAATTATTACTGCATAAAACAATCTTGGTAATGAGTTAAATTTATTTCCCCCTCAAAATCCTTGTTTTAATGAAGCTTTCATTCCTAGAGGTGGTGGTTGGTTGTTAGAAGGTGGAACTAATGAAAATAAAATATGAAATTTTGGATAATGAAAAAATTCAGAAGTAAGAACAGGTATTTTTTTCATGTTTGTGAATTCAGAATGAAAGTTTGGGGGGTTTCTGGTTCTTCCCGTTTTATGAGGACTGGTTGATTCATTTGTAGTGGGTAGTGAAATGAAGGTCTCACGTCCCAAAAATCATCACAATGTGCTGTTCACGCTGTTTCTTCTTTGTGATAACTTGTCGTTTGACTTCGCCAGGTTCACAACATGGAGCCAGCTCTGTTTGGATTTTGACCCAACCCTCGTGTGTTAAGCGTCGTTCGTTGAGGTGAATCGACGGTAGTCCAGTCAAGCCATATTCTAACGGTGACCTAAGATCGGCACACGACAGACCATCCGCCTCGACCATGTGCACTACCTGTCGGACTTTCTTTACATCATGTCGTTCGTCGTACTTGAAGTTGCGGCTATCTTGCCAGCTGCAGACGACGTAGGGGTATGTGTCCACCTCATACTCAAAATTGACTCCATCAATCTTGAGGCATCCCTCGCCTCCCTTGCGAGTGTTTTCGTGTTCAACCTTCGAGGTTTTCGTACCGAATGGTCCTTCTATAGGGCCACATCGTCAGGTTAAACGAGAAAATTGACTCCTCGAGATCATGGTGCTGGAACCACCCTGCCTATTGTTGACTTTGTGTGGAGCGGATTCGTCTTGATCTCCTGTGCCGCGCTCCTGCTCAGCATTCGGAGGCTTGTTCGATGGCAAGCGTATCAAACCCACAGATTCAAACACTCACCGATCCAAGAATGCGCACTCAAACCTTTAAACCCACTTTTGCAGGCCACGTCCTACGGAACTGTGGAAACAGGTGGGGTGCAGTCCAGGCTGGATGGTGTGCTTCATGTTGTCAGTGGTTCACCTGCAATCTTCTGTCGTATTCCGCAGCGAGGTAGCAACCCCTCGGTGCAAGCAGATGCCCAAGAACCGCTCCGTCTCCTTCTTCTTCCCTCGCCTCATCTGGAAGTTATCCTACCCATGCCCTCGTCTGCCTCCGCTCCTCACCAAACGCGTCGGCAGCCGTCAAGCTGCGGCTGAGAGCATCCCAACTCATGTCCTGAGAAACCCCCGACCCCGCGTTGGCCCGCACGTCCACCCCCACCGCGCCACATCACCTGCCACCACTCCCCCCACCCTCGTCCTCTCTCCTGTTATTGCTTAGCTCCCCGCCCTCACAACGGGCTAGTCGTGCTCGCCCCTGTCATTGCCCTGTCCCACCTTTAGGACAACCCATATTCCCGCCCCGCACTCCCTACGAAGATTCACTGCCAACGAAGTCAACTGGCCGTTGCGGAAGACCCTCACAGGCACCCCCCGTTCAGCCACGAAGTCTCCATGGCGAGGTGTCGCACACTCTCTGCAATGCCGCTGCTGCTGTCTACGTTCCTGACGCTGCTCGTGTCCTGCTTCCCCGCCCCGTCCGCCGCCATGCCGCTAGTGAACGGTCGGGCAGACCTGGAAAAGTCGCTGGCGTGCCTCCAAGCCACCGGCGTGCACACTACCTTCCTCCGCCTCCTCACCGCCTCAGGTAATACACCACTGGCAACCCACGCCCCCTCATTCCCCTGAACCATCAGCCCTCTCGCCCTCGCCGTGCACATGAACAGCGTTTCTGATCCGCGGGGAGAAAGACGACTGTGGGCCTCTGTGGGCGTAGGTTCGTCCGCTCTGGGACATGTGCCGTNTCCCCCCCACGTCCGCCCGTGCGGGCTGGCAAAGACCGTTCGTTGGCGGACGCAGCAATGACGGCCACACGAGCCAGCCGCACAACCTCGGCAACTAACCGCAGCAGCAGTAGCATCAGCAAGAGTAGCAGCGGTAGCAGCAGAAACACTAGCCTCAACTTCTGAAGCAGCAGCGGAACCCTAGGCCACCTTGCCGAGTGGCAGAACAGGACATCGCAGCCTCAGGTCTCCTCGCCAGAGTCAGCACGAGTGGTTGGGTATGAATTGGCCGAGCTGCTGCGGCACCATCAGCGGCGGCGGCCGCGGCTGTGGTCACGTCCACAAGGCCGGCTGGAGGCAGACGGAATCGTTGTTGCTTTCGTGGGGGAATGCGACGACTACTTCCTAGTCGCAGCGTTGCTTGGCCCGGTGTCGTGGAGCGGCAGGCAAGGGAGCAGTGAACCGCCAAGGTAGAACTAGACAGAAGTGTTGTCTGTTCTCCCCCCCGTGTGTGCATGTCACAGGTCCGGTTCGGTCCTAGGCGGCGACACGCTCCTCTCTTGTATCCCCCTTATAGTTTTCTCTCCGTCGCTTTATCCTAATCACTCTTGTTCCCTGGCTCCCCCACCCCCCCCTTCCGCCTGTTCTGCGCAGGCTTCAAGCCCATCATGGCGCGCTACATCCACACGCAGCCGGTGACCATCTTTGTGCCTACGGACGCGGCGTTTGCGGCCATGGACATGCGGGTGCGCGCGCAGCTGACGGGCTCCAAGCTCGTGAAGCTGCTGGAGTACCACATGGTGCTGCAGAAGTACAGCTCCGACTACCTGTCCTTCGCCGCCCCCGGCTCGCACTTCCGCACCGTCTATGGCGTCGACCTCAAAAAGCAGCCCGCGGCGCTGTCGTCCACCGTCATCTTCTCGCCCCCCACGGCCACGTCGCCCTCTGCCATGTCGCTCGTCACGCGCCCGGACATCTGCGGCACTGGCCTCCTCACGCTGTCGCTGCACGGCATCAACCGTGTGCTGATGCCGCGGGAGGTGTTCTTCTAGGCCACACCCTCCACCCCCCCCCACCCCTCCCCCCCTCCCGCTCCCCCCAGACCCACAGACTCGGCTTTGCTGCCTCAGTGACCGAAAGTTGTGGAACTTCAATCCACCGACGTCTGCGCGTGCTGCTTCCTGCATGTGTTAGTCAGTTGAGGAACATTGGGTTCCTGGATGAGAGGGAGTTCAATGCGCACTGGACTGGATGATGCGTATGGTGCCTCCACCGGCTTTGGCGGTGGGCCTGGAGAGACGGTGGAGGCGGTCATAATCGGTTGGCGAGCGTCGGGTGGCACGCGCGGTCGTACCAATCCTCTTGCTCCCTTGGACAGCTCTGCCTTCGGCAGCCAAGGCGGCACTGTACTCTAGTTTCTCGGTAGGAGGCCCCACTGCTGATGAGCGGCGGGGTGCAGATTTCTCCAACATTCATTTCCTTCTTTTCACTTGGATGGGCATAGCTTTGTGTGTCTTGCTGTGTGAAAGTAAGAAAGCACATGTGCACCATTTTTCTGTAATGGACGACAGCTGCTGGCCTTAATTAAGAGGAAGACCCTACAGCGAGAACACTGCTGATACTGGGTGATCAAAATCTCAAGAACAATACACATGATGTGCAATACACACAAGTGAAACCAATCACAGTGAAATGGGTCTTAAATTTGACACTGCTGAAGCGTCAACTGGGGTAACCTCGAGATAGGAAGAATGATTAATCAACAAACCCTGAAACATTCTTAGAGGGCAAAGAGTCTGGAGGGTTGGGAGGGGTGGGGTGGTGGGGTAGATACCCAGGAGGAAAATTTCTTCTTGACCCTTGGCTGTGATTGGGAAACATAGTGGGCTAAGCTGAACACCTGGTGCAGTCTTGTAGCATATTGGTGTTGAAAGTTGATGCACAACGTACACTAAACACAGCCATGGGGTAGAACAAAACATGTTGAAGTTGGCCACTCATGTCTGTATGCGTTCCTGTCTCACAATGGCACACATATGTACAGATTACATGATAAGGGCCTCAACTGGGGAGACATCATACAAGCACACCATGATTAGAGGCTCTGGCGCCATGAAGCTACTGATCCACCCAGGAGTGTCCACTGGCACATGCATGGCCAATGATTGATTCTCATGTCGATGCGGTAGATGCTAGGATTCGTACATTCTCATTGCAGATCTCACTACATCATGCTTGTTTGCCTCTGAGAGTCTTGGGGGAGCTGCATATCATTCAAGGTGCTGATCCTTAGGGGGCCACCTTGTTGTTCGTTGGCCGTACATTGGTGAGAAGTCGCCCTCGATTAAATACCGAGAGATCTAGCTCTCAACCCCCAAGTGGCGGTGCGTGCCCATCCAAGCAAGTTGCTCGGTGTGGGTGCACTTGAGAATAAATTAGGGCATAGAGGCCCATGCAAACACAAACACGAGCTCTGTGTGTGAGTGCAATGCAAGACGACAAAAATTTGGTAAAGTCTGGAACGCATATTATGAAAGAACAAGGAGAAAAATAGAGGGGTTCGGTCACGATACACCAAGTTTTTGGAAATGTATGGTTGATATACCAATGTCGCAAAAAAAACATAATGCATATGACAATGTCACACAAAAAACTGTTGGTTTGTGTGGCTTCCACCCGTCACGACCGACACTGCTAGTTTATCGATATACCCACATTCGGGGTACATGGCAGAAGAGGGCGTGACGACACGACGGGCCTCTGGACTGCACCGAGACTTCTCCAGCACCTGCGACAGCGCTGGCGAGACGCGGTCGATGCGTTCCGCAGCCATGTGGGCTTGTCAGGAGGTAGGTGTTGTGATGTTGTCAGTCATACACAGTTGTACAGTTGGTTGTGACCACTCGGCCGTGTCCATGCTCGTGCAGATCCTTGAGGCGGACCCAGCTGGAGACAGAGTTCCCTGAGGTGATGCTCCACCCGCTGGAGGCAGCCTGGCAGCCTACCCAGTGTACCAGAGGGCTCCCACAGCCCACGGACTACGTTTGGAGGTCTTCAGGATTTTCTCGGTGGACAGCCCTGCCAGGCTGATTTACATGTTTGTTTTCCTACACTCTCCGGATATTCCCGGACGTAGGCATGTGACCAATCGTTGTGTCTGTCTTTTTGTCGTGCATCCGTAGGATCAGACGGCGCTCCGTTTGGACGCTTGTGCGCAGAATTATGGCCAAAACAGTGGTTTTGGACCGGTTCAGGTTTGACAGGCACCGCCGTGTGCGCCACCCGCCGTGAGCCACGGCGGCTATTCATGCTGTGGACCTGTCATTTGTTATTTCTCTCTGCATTTGCTTCAGTTGAAGCTTGAGATACAAGTGCGCGTGTCTCTCCCTACCCTTGCTGTCCCTTGCATGACTTGTGTGTCAACCAGCCAGACCCGTGATGTCAGGCTAGCAAGCAGAAAGGCTAGGAAGCTTCCTGGAATCTTCTCATGGTCTCAGAGCAGGCGAGCCAGTGCTCGTCGTACTGCGTAGCAGAGACGCAGCAGCTGCAGCAGCAGTGGCAGTAGCCCACAACAGCAGCAGCAGGTCCTGGTTGGACCCATCACCACCCTGAGTCGCTTGAAGCGACAAGAGCACGCAACGACGCATATTCCATCATCCTGATGCTTCAGAAACCGCAACGGCAGGTTCGTGCTGCAGCTGCAGCGTGACACAACGGCTTGAGGCCGTTGGAGCCCTTGCGCGCAGCAGCAGTCGGTCCGAGGCCGCCCGTGTGGCGACTTGGAGCCGCAAACCGGGCGAGCAACAACACCATCAGCGAGCAACAGCAGCAGCGGCGGCCGTGGCCACTCAGGCACCAGAGGCACCAGTACCTTTTGTAGGTGCTGACTCCAGCCGTGCAGCTTCCTGGAAGCCGCACGGACGTGGAGGAGCCGTAGACGCAAATTGCGTCAGCCGCCATCCTCTCTTCACCCGCCTGTGTCGGACTCAAATAGCCACCAAAAGTTGCACGCTATGGCTCGTTGGAAAGCTTTGATCTCAAGCTTTCCATCGCGCCCTTCCTCGCCTCATTTGGAGCTCTGTAGCCTCCAGCATTCACCGTTCCGCATCACTGATTTGAATTTTTCATTTTTTCGGACTGAGCACAAAATCAGATCGTTTTGGCCTTTTTCCCCACTCTTTGAAGAAGAAACTTTCACCATTTTCTTCAGCATCCTCAGACGCCTCTGTGGTCCAAATTTCGCTTCATTTGGACAACCTTCAATTTTTAGTGGTGAAAATTTAAAATTTTAAACTTTCAGCACTTAGCCGATTTTTTGGTCAGAAGGTCGACTTTTGCCACCGTCCTAAATCAGCGAGAAACGCTGACGGTTGTGCGTTCGGACGACTTTCGCACCGCCTCAGCATGGAGCCGAGCAGCTCCAAGGGCAAGGAGCTGGAGGACACCGTCACGAGCGGGGGCCGCAGCCCACGCTCAAAGGCGATTGACTTCCTGCTGGTGGAGCAGTCGTCACTCCGCCAGCGCCAGGATGAGCAGTCAGCTA